>JACXGM010010921.1:6910-25933 GCA_016801145.1 Umbra pygmaea | reverse complement strand
TAACAGAACCAACAGCAGTGATACAACACTAACAGAACCAACAGCAGTGATACAACACTAACAGAACCAACAGCAGTGATACAACACTAACAGAACCATGATTCCCGTGCAGATTTCTTAGAGAGCGAGACAGAAAGACACACTGTAATTTGTGACAGACTGGATGACAGCCAGACACACAGGTCTTGAATCTTGGCAGGTTGTATGGCCAGCCAGGCTATAACATACAGACAGACAGCCACAGTCTCCAGTGTGGTTAGCTATATTCATGTTCAGCAGCATGTAGTCACTCCATGCATTCCTCTCTACAGTGAAAGCTCTATGGAAAACACTAAACCAGTCACTGAGAACAGTAATGCTTACAACCCACAATGTCATACCAGAGGCACTCCCATTCTACAGCCCACACAGTAGAAGAACACGTAGCATGTGGTAAAAATGAAGGAAAATAGGATAGTCACTAGATAGTGTTAACTCTGTCAGTTATTTCAGTCTTACTTAGTTTTTTATCAGAATACAAAGACTCTGGACTGAATTTGTCATTTATTTATTCTGTAGATAATGAAATGTAAGAGGTTGACTAAATATACATTAGCACAAAGAAAGAATAAAAACACTAAAATGAAGCTAAAACTATACTTTTAGCATCCCATAATAAAAAAATTATATATATATACATACACAGTCGTATGCAAAAGTTTAGGCACCACTGACAATTTCCATGATTTTCATTTATAAATAATTGGGTGTTTGGATCAGCAATTTCATTTTGATCTTTTAAATAATTGAAGGACACAATAATATTTCGGTAGTGAAATTAGGTTCATTGGAGGTTACATTATGCTGTGGGGCTGTGTGGCTAGTGCCGGTACTGGGAATCTTGTTAAAGTTGAGGGTCGGATGGATTCCACTCAATATCAACAGACACTTGAGAATTATGTAAAGGAATCAGTCGGAAAGTTTCAGTTGAGCCGGGGCTGGATATTTCAACAAGACAACGACCCAAAACACTGCTCAAAATCTACTCTGGCATTTATGCAGAGGAACAAGTACAATGTTCTGGAATGGCCATCCCAGTCCCTGATATATCATACCTGAATATCATTGAAAATCTGTGTGGTGTAGAGTATCTTAGAGTGTAGTGGTACTGGTACATTATATACAGTTAGGTAGAGATATAATTAGACACTGACACAAATTTAGATATTTTGGCTGTTTACCAAAATATATTCAAGTTACAGTTAAATAATGAATATGGGCTTAAAGTGCAGCCTCTCAGCTTTAATATTTAATTTACAGCTCCTAAATATGTAGCACCCTCTTTTGCAAGGAACCAAAAGTAATTGGACAATTGACTCAAAGGCTTCCTTGACAGATGTGGGCTATTCCTACATTAAAAGGTTTGGTACATTTTGAGAAAAAAGGATGGCACTGGTGAGCTCTACAACACAACAAGGCATGGACATCCATGGAAGTCAACAGTGATGGATTACTGTAGGATACTTATATCGGTATATGGTAAAGAAAAACCTCTTCACAACATCGAGCCAAGGGAAGAACACTCTCCATGAGGAAGGCATATCATTATTCAAGTCTACCATAAAGAAATTTCACAACAGCAACAGTTTGCACAAGGTGCAAACCATCCATAAGCCTAAATAATAGAAAGGCCAGATAAGACTTTGCCAGACAACATCTACAAAAGCCAGCCCAATACTGAAACAACATGTTTTGGACAGATGAAACTAAGATCAACCTGTACCAGAATGATGGGAAGAAAAAAGTATGAAGGCTTGGAACGGCTCATGATCACATCATCTGTAAAACACAGTGGAGGCAGTGTGATGTATGGGCATGCATGACTTCCATTGGCACTGGGTAACTAATGTTTACTGATTATGTCACAGAAGACGGAAGCAGCCAAATGAGTTATGAATTTTATAGGGATATACTATCTGCTAAGATTCAGCCTAATTCAGTGAAGTTGATTGGATGGCGTTTCACCTTACAGATGGACAATATCCCAAGACATACTGTGAAAGCAATCCAGAAGTTTAGGGCAAAGAAGTGGTTAAGTGTCTCGTGGAGTATAGTACACTAACTGTATATTAGAGGTATATAGGAACTGTAGTAGCACATCAGTGGTGTAATTAATCCAGTTACCATCTTGGCCTCCAGCCTCTGCTCCCAGTGTATAGTATAGTATAGTACACCAACTGTATATTAGAGGTATATAGGAACTGTAGTAGCACATCAGTGGTGTAATTAATCCAGTTACCATCTTGGCCTCCAGCCTCTGCTCCCAGTGTATAGTATAGTATAGTACACCAACTGTATATTAGAGGTATATAGGAACTGTAGTAGCACATCAGTGGTGTAATTAATCCAGTTACCATCTTGGTCTCCATCCTCTGCTCCCACTGTCCTCTCTCCTGGCTGAACTGCTCCAGGAGCTCCAGCTTCTCCCGGCTCCAGTTCCTCTCTCCCATCTGCAGCTGCTTGGTCAGGTCCATAACGGCGGCGTACGATTCAGCAAGGAGGTGCTGGTGTTCCTCACACTCCCGCTTCAGGGCCACTTTCAGGTCAGGAGATCCTTGGAGGTCCTTATCCCCCCTGCCCTGCATAGCCTTCCCCAACTTGCTCTCCAGCTGGTAGGGGTGACAGAGACAGGAGAGCGTTAGGCTGAGACAACGGTATAGTACAGCTGATAAACAACAACATTTTCCATGCATTTCTGAACAGATAAATACAATGTTATAACACACATTCTTACAAATGGCATGATATGGTTACAAAAAAATGTCCACTTTATACAAGGACCCATCTCCTCATCCATTCCGTGTCACTTTCTCGAGTAGGTATGCTTGTAATTTATGTAGTTTTTAGCTCAGAAGAATCAACCAAACATGCCTAAAAAGCCCAGCTCATTGACTGTCTACCTAGGTTGAATTTGGATGGTTTGGTTATGATTTGATGGGTTTCCTGTCAATCAACTGAGTGCCGTTCTGGTAAATTAGTGCGACCCATATGTGAAAAGACGCACCCTATGTCAGACATAAAGTTGTCTAATTATGCTTTCCCAGAGTGTAGGAAGATAAATCAGATGTTTGTAAACTCCTAGATAGCCTGGGAGCTATAACCTTCAGAATCAGATAGAATTCAGCGGCTGGAACACTGTTATGAAAGTCTGGAAATAATTTGTGATAGTTGTAGTGATAGTTTGTAAACAATGCGGTTTAAGGTAAAGTTAGATTGAGATCATTTTCACATGGATTATACAATTGAAAACAATGCTCCATTTCATTGCTAGGACTCTTTGGATGACGAATCAGAGAAAGATAGCTGACTGAAGTACATATTTTTTTGTCAGACATGGATGTATTAGCTGAGTCGTGCATGTATTAGCTGAAGGAATAGTTTGTTTACAATGCACTCATCACATTATTACATTACTTTTTATTATTGTCATAGCTATTGTAAATCTGATATTTTAGCTAAATCTGTGTGTTTCTAAGCTTTCTTTACATGTCAGTCATGTATATGCAGAGTAAAATCTGAACTTGTGAGCAGTGACTTTGATCCTTAAGAGATTAAAAAGGCCTGGTAATTAGGAACAACAGCATAAGCTTTTTGTGTGTATTTGTGTGATTGAGTAAATGAATGATGACTGTGACAATTTTTACAAATCATCTTCTGGAAGAAAATACAGAAAGAATTTCAGGAAATTCTTCACCAGAAGACATCTTGATTTGTTTTCCACACCCATTCTCTCTTAGCCCCACCCTTTTATGTTTGTCCCTTCCCCCTCTATTCATCCCCTTAAGGGGTGATCAAAATTTTCAAGGAAGAAACTATGAACATTTTACTCTCTTAGCCACTCCCCTATCTCAGCCCCTCCCAGCTCAGTCCCCTCCACTCTTCCTCCATTAGATTATATTGAGCAGTTTTCCAGGAGACGATTGGTCTTTCTATTTTTTCGAGCCACATTTTGCCCTGCTGATTAGAACTTACAGGTCCATCAAATGCTACGGTGCCTGGGGAAGGTGATATAATGTAGGGGTCTGGATGGCCTATTCGATGACTACATCATTTGTCTCCGACAGCGACAGACTGTTGATCTCATCTGATGATGAATATCCCTAATGAGTTTTATTGGTGAGGCGTTGCAGAGCAGTAACGTAATGGTTGTCTGGAGGTTTATAGCTAAAAGAAACACATTCTGTTTGAATGCTCCCAGTGTTTTGAATGCTCCCAGCGCACCCCAGATCTCCCCCCAAACCACTGCAGGCTGACAGAGTTCCTTAGAGGGATTTCTGGCCTCTGTAAACATTAGGCCGTAAGCCTGGATCCACCATGCAACAGCTGCTGCTAGCGTGCCATGTTGCCAGGATGCCATCTTACTGATGTGGTTGGCAAAGCACATCAGGGAGAAAACAGCCCCAGCTGTGCCATCCACAACCTGGGCACCAGTCCAGTGGGTATACACAACAGGGGCACCGCAGTGGGGTCGTTATAAGGGTGAAGGCGAAACTGTTGCATTCTGTGAGTGTGTTAAAATGTGTGTGTAACTGTGCGTATGTGTGAGGAGCATCAGTTGATGAATTGTTACAAAAAAAGAATAGCAAAATAAATCTAGTTCATATGATGCCATAAAGGTTAGTCAATAAATCTAATCTAATAAAACCACTTCACTGCGTTTGGGGAAAGGGCAAGTTGTGATCATTGTTGGTGGAGGGGGTTAGCATTCCCTGTTAGCTACCTGCCAGCCCCCTCAGATGAAGAATTTTCCCAGACTATGCTTTGATTAGGGCCATGATTTAAAAAGGCCTGGCCATTTAAGCGTTTCAAATGAATGACTGACTACCTTGTCATCTTTTTTGGTGGTACACAATCCAAACTTAACACTTTTATCTGCCGTCAACATGAAGCTCTAAGTTCGATTCGAAAGCCACGCTAACGGAATGATGCTAACACTGATTTCCCATGGAATTTTTAAAAGGTTTTCCTCAAATGTGAAATGGGAATTCTGTAAGATAGAGTTGTTAACAACTAAAGTTGTTTAGTTTGTTTAAGAATCATTGTTATTTGTTGAGATATATTTTAAAAGTGTTTTTTTATGGAATTGCCCATCAAGTATCGATGTAGTAGAACTAGAGCACAATAAGGCCTCCTACGCATCGCTGCTGTCAGTAGAAGGGAGACACAGAAGAAATACAGGCAGTGAAGGAAGGAAAAGGCCTGGCCAACTCCTCCACAGTAGGAACCGGTCACCTAGTTCTGGTGTTGACGCACTTGAGTGGTGTTGCCAAGGCCAAGATCCCCGTAGCACAGTTCAGTTGTCAGGACAGAAATCCACATAGCACAGTGCTGGCTCCCCGTCTAACAGAACCAATGCAACATATTTCAACCAACCCCACCTCACTCTCAACGTGCTCAACATGTCCTCGCCCTCCTAGTCTGGTAATATGTGTTGTCTTGCTGCAATGCAGGGACAGTGTCAAAGCCTATTAATTTAAGTCTAGACAAACACTGTTGTTATGAGAACATCTCAGGCTGGCAGTCTGGATATTAAACAATCTCTCTCTGCCAGGTACCCTCTGAAGCAAAACACACACACACTCACACAAAATTAATGGCAGTCCGGGGAAACACATGGACAGAAGGAACAGCAGAGACAGAGATTGGCACAAATCCACCAGATTTGTCAGTGGTGATGAAATGAATACCTGGTGACTGATTCTGATAATCTGGAACGTAATTCTCCATAGCTCAGCGAAGTAAATTGTAACAAATGGCAGGCCATGTCATCCTTTATGAATAAGTAACTTGATCTTTGTACAGGTTAAGAATGTGCTCTCCTGCATCCTGAATAGATACCTATTTGTCAACTACAAAACCTTCCTTAATGGCCCTATAATCAATGGCTTTGGCCCAGACAGTCTACAGTAAACAACTGGTGCCCATAAATCAACACTAAAGTAATTAATCAACCGCCAAGCGGGAAGATATTGGGACACAGGTGGCGAAGGTCCGAATGCCGGTCCTCTTTCCTGCTACGTCTCCTAGTCTTCCAAGCTACATATTAACCAGGCCTCAGAACTAGCCAACACACACCTGCTGTTGTTAAATGATGGTTCAAAATGTAACTATGTGATAGAGTGTCTCTATAGACTAGTTACCACAGTACCATGGCAGCCATATTGAGTTACCTGTAGGGGTCATCGGTTTCTATGCCAAGTGCTTGCAGTAGTTAGTCTCACCTGGGTGATGAGGCTTTTGAGCTCGGTCCTTTCCACCTCCCAGGAGGCCTTTGCACGTGCAAACTGCTGGGTGAGTTCCTGGGAGCTCTGGCGCTCCTCACGCAGTTCTCCGCTCAGATCCTGGAGTGCTCCCTTCAGGTCGGCCAGAGTGCCGCTCACGCCGCCTGTCTAGGGCACACACAGGAAATGATGTTGTCTCGGAGTTAACACGATATTTACTCCTATTTATTGTGAGTATATCTCTGTGCCACGTGGGGTGTCAGTTCCATTGTCAATCGAATGGTCCCTGTACCTGTTTGTAGCTCTTCTCCAGTATGCAGTGGTCCATGGAGATGCTGGGGCTCAGTGGACGTTCCTCTGTGTCAGCCATCTTGTTGTCCCCCTGGTGGGGGTGGGCGGACAGGCTGTCCTCTTCCAACAGCAAGTACAGGTCCTTCAGACTATTCACCTATTGGGACAAAAAGCAGTCAGTCAGTCTGTCCACCAATGAAAATATTCTGCTAAGCAGTTAAGCAGTTTGCCAACCTCCAGGACATCCTTGGCCTCAGTGTCCAGCTTGCGTCCCAGTCGCCACTGTTTCAGAAAGCAGCGCAGTTTGAGGCTGAGGAGAAGCAGGGTCTGCTTCAGCTGCTGGGACTCCTGAAGCATCAGGTTCCTTTCCTGGCTCCAGAACTTCTGCTGCAGCCGTGTCTGTAGACCCAAGCTCTGGAGCTGGAAGTCCTTCCACGTTAGGGCCTTCTGGTGCTCCTCCTGAAGCTGGAGACACAAGGAGATGTGTGTAAACACAGCTACAGACATAAAGGATTAGCTTCACAGTGGTTGAACACATTTGCTTTAGCGGTTTGGCTGATGGTATTTGGTTGTATTCAGTGGTGTTTGGTTGTATTCAGTGGTGTTTGGTTGTATTCAGTGGTGTTTGGTTGTATTCAGTGGTGTTTGGTTGTATTCAGTGGTGTTTGGTTGTATTCAGTGTTGTGTGGTTATAGTCAATGGTGTTTGGTTGTATTCAGTGGTGTTTGGTTGTAGTCGGTGGTGTTTGGTTGTAGTCGGTGGTATTTGGTTGTAGTTGGTGGTGTTTGGTTGTACTAGTCGGTGGTGTTTGGTTGTACTAGTCGGTGGTGTTTGGTTGTAGTCAGTGGTGTTTGGTTGTAGTCTGTGGCGTTTGGTTGTATTCAGTTGTGTATGGTTGTAGAGAGTGGTGTTTGGTTGTTGTCAGTGTTGTTAGGCTGAAGTCAGATTTGTGTAAACAGATGAACACCTGGTAAACATTATGACCACTGACAGGTGAAGTGGTACCTATCTGTGGGTGGGATATATTAGGAAGCAAGTCAACATTTTTTCCTCAAAGGTGATAGTAGCAGGAGAAAATGGGCAATAGTAAGGATTTGAGCGACTTTGATGGCTAGATGACTGGGTCAGAGTATCTCCAAAACTGCAGCTCTTATGGGGTGTTCCTGGTCTGCAGTGGTCAGTACCTATCAAAAGTGGTCCAAGGAAGGAAATGCAGTGAACCGGTGACAGGTTCATGGGTGGCCAAGGCTCATTAATGCACGTGGGAAGCGAAGGCTGGCCTGTGTGATCCAACAGACGAGCTACTGTAGCTCAAATTGCTGGAACAGCGAATGCTGGTTCTGATTGAAAGCTGTCAGTACATACAGTGCATAGCAGTTTGTTGCATATGGGGCTGCGCAGCCACAGACCAGTCAGGGTGGACGGGTGTCAGTGCCTACAATGGGCATTTGAGCATCAGAACTGGACCACAGAGGAATGGAAGAAAGTGACCTGGTATGATGAATCATGTTTCTGCAAGGCAGGGTTGTGTGCGTCGCTTACCTGGGGAAAACATGGCACCAGGATGCACTATGTGAAGGTTGCAAGTCGGTGGAGGCAGTGTGATGCTTTGGGCAATGATCTGATGGGAAACCTTGGGTCCTGCCATTCACATGAATGTTACTTTGACACGTACCACGTACCTTAAGCATTGTTGCAGACCATCTACACCCTTTCATGGACACAGTATTCCCTGATGGCATTGGCCTCTTTCAGCAGGATAATAAGTGCTATCCCTGGAGCTGTACCTGTGTGATGATGTGTGTGTGGTCTCTCTGGGCCTGTCTCTCCAGAGTAAGCTCTTCCTGGGTCCCACGAGCCGTCTCCTGCGCCTCCGTCAGAAGGGTTTGGAGCTCAATGATCTGCTATAGGTGGTGAGACACAAGTGAGCTGATAAACCTCGAGTTCTGTGCAGTGACACTGTGACGCTATTGTGGTATAGCTCCATTTAATGGGTGCAAACACCGCTTTCCAGCTGTCTGTATAAAAACAACAAACACCTATTTTTCCTTGATTACAACTGCAGATAGAGAGGAGTGCCACCCTGTCCCACAGTTAGAGCCACCCTGTCCCACAGTTAGAGCCACACAGCACTGACCCTCACCTCCTGTTAAATACCATCCCACGCTCCATTTGGTCTCTGAGTTAGAGGATTGAGAGGCATCGACCATTCCCCCGTAATGTTTTTCTTCTTCCCCCTTCACTGACCCTGGGCGTGTACCACCCTCTAACGTCTAACTCGAATGCCTCCTTTATAATGACAGCCACAAGAGCTTTCCACCATCGCTCAGAGCTTTTATCTTGCCAATTACAAAAGTGTTTAGAATTTGATAGATTAGGGACATTGACGATTGTATGTTCTGTTGATGACTGAAATATCCAGAAAAATAATAATGGTTTAAATACTATGAGTTCTAATTAAAAAAACATCCAGTCCACTGAGTGCATAACGTTCCATGAATATCTGTGTTGAAGTAGCACTTCTAGGCCACTAGTTCTGATGTAGGATAGCAGTGACTATTATTCTTTGTTGTGCGAAGGCTCTGACAGGTAGGGGAAAATACTGTCTTTAATTTTATTTCTATGCTTCATTGCTGGATTCTGTTGTTGTAAAATGTCAGGGAACATTTTTCTATCATTATTGTGTAGCCTGAGTGATTACTCTGTCATTGTGCGTTCCCACTGTACTACATCACTTTAGCTCATCTACTGACATCATTGATTTGTCGCTGATTTATGATATCGTTTCAACTATTACCATTTTCTGCATTTCCTTTCATACCTCTTTCCATTTCTCAACAATGGAATGAGTAGTGTTAATTAGCAGTGATGGATTTCAGACTCTACATTTAAACTGCATATTTGTAGACCATTAAAATGTTGTCCACGTCTTGCATAGGTGGAAGTGCTCTTCCCATGCACTGATAATCTGTCCAGCAGCTGGATCTCCCAGTAAAGTTGTTTGAGATTGAGTTTAATGTATTAACACATTTCCAGATCATAATGCTGTACGTGACAGATTTCCTCTAAAAGCATGGGGGGGGGTGGAAACAGCCATTAGAGGCACTACTCCGGGGTTTGTGTTCATTAGGCACAGACAGAACCGACAGAAACAGGGAGGCACAGAAACACTCCTCCTCATTTTTCCGTTGCACACTATTTGGAAACTGTGTTCCCCCGATCGGAACAGTCGTCCTGATCTAACCCAGCGAAGCTCCCCCACAGACATCCATACAGTACATCAGCCCTGCCAGGCTCCAATCGACCGACCTCATCTCAACAGACAGACTGAGCACTCGGGCGGTCAGTGTGATAAGAGTGCCTGGCGCAGAGCCAAGGTGTGACTGTATATCCTGTCTCATGTCCACCCTCTCTCTTCCCCTGTCTGACGCGACACCTGAAAGGTGGGAAACCTGCAGGGCTGATTAATGATGTCTGGAAGCCAACAGAGACACGGTGTAAATTAATAGGTCTACTACTCTCCAAAACAAGTTATCCCGCTAAATGTTGTCATACTTATTTGCCCACATTGATTGTAAATATAATTTAATATTTTAAGGATGTGTTTAAGTTCTGCGGATGCAGATGAATTAGCTGAGCTAGTGCCACTTTATTAACCAGCCTACTGACATCATTAAACTATTTCTCCTACAACCTACTGAAGTGTGTGGAGTGTTTAGATGATGTGTTACTGTACAGTATAGCCCAGAGACAAATGACTCCCACATACAACCAATGCTGTAATATCCTGTAACAGGAGAACAGGCAGTGGGCATTGTGTTTCTGTCTGCACTATTCATTGAGTCTGTCGAGAAGACCTCACAGCACAGTTTCCAGGGAGACCTAGCATGGAAAGGTTAAAACCTGAAAATCAGACACTTCCTTTTTTCAACCCAGAGCTGATCTCATTGTGTTTACAGCAGTGTTATTCTAGGCTGACTCAAGTAGGGTTTATTAAAGCAAACCTAAAACTTTACCAATTTAAAATAATTTTGGAGCCATCAACATTTGCAGTGTATGAGTATGTTGTGGTTTATTTATTTATTTTTACCAATATTTAACCATGAAAGTTGACTACGACCTGAGAGCAATAGGGTTTAACTCTCTGCTCATGAACAGAATGATTAAGCTTCACCTAGGTAGATGGGGGATTGAACCGGGGTCCTTTACCCCCCCTGAATGTATTGGAATGTATTCTAGAAGCAACCTACCATGTCTGTCTTCAGTGTTTCCTGGTTCTTGTTGCAGTCATCGTGGCAGTTACTCTCCTCCTCCTGACCTTTGACATCGTGCTCTGATTGGACCCTAAAGTTGGGCTGCTACATGCATGCATGGGCAAGTTAATGAAAAAATAAAAATAACAAATAAAAAAGAGGGAAAGAAGATGACGGGGGACATGATGGATGGGGGGGGACAATGGAACAAAAACACACAAGCCATAAGAAACATAACAAAGGATGGGGGGGGACAATGAAACAAAAATACACAAGCCATAAGAACAAAGGAACGTCACAGCCATAAGAACAAAGGAACGTCACAGCCATAAGAAACATAACAAAGGAACATCACAGGACAAAGAATAGTAGGTAAAGGAAAAACAGCTTCGTCAGAGTGGCGTAGGACAGAGTGGAGAAGAGAACCAAAACCATGGAGAGAAGGGCGAGCGACGGCTGGGGGGGTTGTGGGGGGGCAGGAGCAAGAATGGGATTTAAATAATCAAAAAGGAGAGAGAGAGAGGAGAGAGAATATAAAGGGGAAAGACGTGCAGAAAGCAGCATGTCAGGGTGCCCATGCAGAGGGGTGTGTGGGGTAGAGAGGGCGGGTTGGGCACTCAGTAGGCCTCTAATGGAGCTCAACTATAAGCATAGTACCAACGGTTAATAGGTTGACTTAACCTTCTATCACATCACAACACTTAGGCTCTACTACAGCTGGCGTATAGGATGCAACGTGGATAACAGGTTCCAACCGGATATTAGGCCTTAAAGCCGCATGCGTTTCATGTCTAGTGTTCTGGCGGCACCAGTTGGACCCCTTAGTGGGAGCTGGGATGGGAAGGCGTATTAGTAAGCCATACAATGGTTACAGAGCAAACTGAAAATATGCTAAAAAGAGAAGATATAAGAACATAGCAGAGGGTTGATGATAAAGAATAGTGAGGTGTTCCTTCCTACCTGCTCGCCGACCACCTGGTCCTCTGGAGGGTGCGATGCAGAGGGTACTTCCACCGCAGAGTGCCGAGCCTCAGGTAGCAGAGGCAAGGGGGACGCCCCCTCCACCTGAGCCCTCCCTGGGGGGTTGGTTCCTAGGCTCTCAACCCGCTCCACAAAGGCCTGGAGCTGGGTGTGCAATGCTCGCAGCCTGCCTGTCAGAGCTTCCACCAGGGGCAGGTCCTGGAGCTCTGGGGGCTGGGTTTGATGGCTCTTCTCCAGGACACAGGTCTCTGAAGCCTCTGCAGAGGAGCACAAAGAGATCTTCCGGTACAGAGCGAGGGAGGGGCAGCTGGAGTCGGAGGCGGTCAGCAACTGGATGGCTGTGGAGATGAGACGGGCTTGGTCCCTCATGGCCAGCAGGGCTTTTTGATCTTTCAGCCCCAGTGGGACATCTAGGTCTAGGGGGATGTACATCTTCTTCTCGCTCTCATCCAGGGGCTCGTTCTCCCCTCCGATAGGGCCCTCACGGCATGCCTGACTGGGGAGGCACTCGGCTGAGTCCCCTGCCTCCGCGTCTGTTTCCAGGGTGGGTCTGGTGGAGCCGTGGTAAGAGGCCAGATCGCAGCGCTGCAGGTTGGAGAGCAACACACGGTTCTCATACTGGAGCTTCTTCACCTTGCCATTCAGCTCCCCAATCTGCAGCCTGGCAGCCTGCAGCAGGTCCTCCTGGGGGGCCTCAGTGCTGATCAGAACCCCCCCGCCGGGGCCATCCTCCAGGAGAGAGATAGATGAGGAGTGGTCCTGGTCTGGATCTGAGCTCAGTGGCAACTCTGACTTGTAGCGATTCATGTCATTCATCAGCAGCTTGTTCTGCTGCTCCATCTCTAGTAGCGAGCGCCGCAGCAGCTCCGCCTCCTCCTCCACAAACTGCAGGTGCCTCTGGAGCTCTGTCACGTTTTCCAGACCTCCTCCAGTGGGGGCTCCCATGCCTCCGACCCCCAGGCCCTGTGGCAGCTCTTGGCCCTTCATGTCGTCCATCTCGGCCCGCAGGCCGCGGTTCTCCACCTCCAGTTCCACGATGCGCCGGCTCAGCAGGTTGGCCTCCTCCTCCACCAGCTTCAGGTGAACTCTGACCTCGGCCTCACGGGTGTGGGGTGAGTCATTGACCTCCTCCACGGTGAGCGAAGCATCCACATCGCCATAAACTGAGCGGTACTTGGCCAGCTCCTCCCGCATGGCATCGTTGTCCTTGGCCATCTTGGTCAGCTTCTTGCACATGAGTGCTGACTCCTCCTTGGCAAAGTGGAGCTGGCACTTAAGGTCAGAGCTGTCTTCCTGCTGGCCACAGTGACAGGTGGTTAGGAACACTAACTCACTAACTCTCACTAACTCTCACTAACTCTCACTAACTCTCACTAACTCTCACTAACACTCACTAACACTCACTAACACTAACTCACTAACACTCAATTAACACTAACACACTAACATACTAACATCACCTCACTAACTAACACTAACTCATTAACACTAACTCATTAACACTAACTCATTAACACTAACTCATTAACACTAACTCATTAACACTAACTCAGTAACACTAACTCAGTAACACTAACTCAGTAACACTAACTCAGTAACACTAACTCATTAACAATATAGGCCATTTTACACGACTTGTGTACTTGCGCATTCACACGTATGTGCTGCAGATAGAATGCATGGGAATGAATGAATGAAAGAGAGACGGGCCACAAGCGTCAACATGTCATAGCCAACATGAAACCAAGTCTACGTACGCAACTCTGTTCTTATGAGCTGATGTATACATAAGAGACTCGGCGTGTGCCCTGTATATATTTATGAAAAAGCCTACTTATTCATGACTGGAAAATGGCATGTAAAGTCAATGTATTTGGAAAATGACATTTACATAGGCATTTATAAGCATTTATCAGCGTTATCAACACACACAGTATATTAATTGTATAATAATTAGGGTTTTATGAATTTGTTTACTTGCATGAGTTGTACTGTACAGTCGTGGCCAAATGTTCTGAGAATGAAAAAGTATTGGTCTCCACAAAGTTTGCTGCTTCAGTGTTTTTAGATCTTTTTGTCAGTAGTTACTATGGTATACTGAAGTATAATTACAAGCATTCCGAAAGTGTAAAGGCTTTTATTGACAATTACATTAAGTTTATGCAAATAGTCTTTGCAGTGTTGACCCTTCTTTTTCAAGACCTCTGCAATCCGCCCTGGCATGCTGTCAATTAAGTTCTGGGCCACATCCTGACTGATGACAGCCCATTCTTGCATAACCAATGCTTGGAGTGTCAGAATTTGTGGGTTTTTGTTTTTACATCCACTCTTGATGATTGACAATAAGTTCTCAATGGGATTAAGGTCTGGGGAGTTTCCTGGCCATGGACCCAAAATGTAGAAGTTTTGTTCCCAAGTCACTTAGTTACTTAGTTATCACTTTTGCGTTATGGCAAGGTGCTCCATCATGCTGGAAAAGGCATTGGTTCATCACCAAACTGTTGGATGGTTGGGAGAAGTTGCTCTCTGAGGATTTATTGGTACCCTTCTTTATTCATGGCTCTGTTCTTAAGCCAAATTGTGAGTGAGCCTACTCCCTTATCTGAGAAGCAACCCCACACATGTATGGTCTCAAGGATGGTTTACTGTTGGCATGACACAGGACTGATGGTAGCGCTCACCTTGTCTTCTCCGGACAAGGCATTTTCTGAATGGCTCAAACAATAGGAAAGGGGATTCATCAGAGATAATGACTACCCCAGTCCTCAGCAGTCCAATCCCTGTACCTTTTGCAGAATATCAGTCTGTCCCTGATCAAATCTATAAGACGGTCCTGGCGCTTGCTGGACTTTCTTGGGTGCCCTGATGCCTTCTTCACTAAAATTTAACATCTCTCCTTAAAGTTTTGATGATCTGATAAATGGTTGATTTAGGTGCAATCTTACTAGCAGTGATATCCTTGTCTGAGAAGCCCTTTTTGTGCAAAGAAGCAATGATGACGGCACGTGTTTCCTTGCAGGTAACCATGGTTGACAGAGGAAGAGCAATGTTTTCAGGCACCATCCTTCTTTTAAAGCTTCTAGTCTGTTATTATAAATCAATCAGCATGACAGAGTGATCTCCAAGCCTTGTCCTCATCAACACTCTCACATATGTTAACGAGACAATCACTAACATAAGAGCAGCTGGTCCTTTTGTGGCAGGGCTGAAATGCAGTGGAAATGTTTTTTTTATTAAGTTCATTTTCATGGCAAAGAGGGACTTTGCAATTTATTGCAATTCATCTGATCACTCTTCATGACATTCTGGAGTATATGCAAATTAACCTTATCAACACTGCAGCAGAAGACCTTTAGAGAATTTGTATTGTGTCATTCTTCAAACTTTTGGCCACATAGTACATGCATTTAACTAGCTAAAGTAGGCAGGGCAACAAAAATATGGGTCAGTCAGTCGATATGAACACACACAGCTGGAGAGCCAATAAACCAATAACTATGCTTTGTTGGATAGAGAATTATAGGAAAGCTAACTCACTAACACACTAATATTACTACCTAACACTAATACTAACTCACTAATATTATCTCACTAATACAAACTCACTAATACAAACTCACTAATACTAACTCACTAATACTAACTCACTAATACTAACTCACTAATACTAACTCACTAATATTATCTCACTAATACAAACTCACTGATACTAACTCACTAATATTATCTCACTAATACTAACTCACTAATACTAACTCAGATATCAGAGAATATTAACAACAGAAGGTGGCCTGTAGGCTGCTGGTACAGCATTCTAAAGCTGCTCTCAGCACATGGATAGCTACAGCATGGGTTTAATTACAGAAAACAAATCAATATATATTTCCTATTAAATAAATCTTTGAAATTCTGGAAATTATATATTTAAAAATATGTATATAAAGCAATCAGTCAGATTTGTAATGATAAGTGCATTAGACCAGTAACTAAATGGGGAAATACTTAACTCTAATTCCCTCTGCAAGTTGGTTTGGATCATGGGCATTTTCCAAAATGATGTAAATACAATAATCGCTTGAACTAGATAATCTGAACTCATCTTAGTAACCCTTTAAGGACAACACACTAGCATATATAAAAGCAGTAAGTACACTGTATTAGACATACAGTGGAGGCCAGCCGCGGTCGGTGGATCTTAATTGGGGAGGACGGGCTCGTATTACGCTCGGAACCGGAGTGAATGGAATGGTGCGCAACGAACAAAACCAATTGTTTTTTTGATTTGCACACATTCCATTCACTCCAGTTCTGAGCGTAATACGAGCCCGTCCTCCCCAATTAAGATCCACCGACCGCGGCTGGTGGAGGCATTGGGGATCACTGGTGTAGTTTATAACAGATAGAACCCATTATGAATATTAAACATGCATTTATTTTTCAGAAGGTATTAATCTGATTCAATCATGTAACCCACAACGGCCCAAGTCCATTACAAATCGCTTTGCGTTGTGTTCATTACTGGTTATGAACAATTTCCCTGAACATTCAACAGTCTGGAGTGAGTCTATATCATTTATAATATGTGGCACTCCAATTGTATAATATTAAGCATGATCCTGAGCTACACAGGAATACAGAACGTGAGAAACATACTGGATTGATTTATTGGAGAAATTCTCAGAGGATTTCATTATGTAAAGGAAGGATCAATCAAAGGTCTGATTCTGGGTTACCTGCGCAGATAGCTTCTTCTCAGGTTTGTTGTTCGGCCGAGCAGCTCTCTTCTTTAGAGAGTTCTGGAAAAAATGGAGACACACATTGGCAATAAGTAAGATGAATCCATCTATTAATTATTCTAGAAATTTCATTTAATTTACATTAATAAATTGTAAGATTTTTTTTTTTCTTTCCCCATTACACCCTGTTCTGAAAACCAGTCATACCAGGGGCTCTATCATATATTACAAACATTTCACCAGTCATACCAGGGGCTCTATCATATATTACAAACATTTCACCAGTCATACCAGGGGCTCTATCATATATTACAAACATTTCACCAGTCATACCAGGGGCTCTATCATATATTACAAATATTTCACCAGTCATACCAGGGGCTCTATCATATATTACAAACATTTCACCAGTCATACCAGGGGCTCTATCATATATTACAAATATTTCACCAGTCATACCATAGACTACTATATTACAAATACTCAAATACTAGAAGCCAAATTCGCCCATATTGGTTTTTAAAAAACAAAATAAGAGACATTTCCTGTGCTCGTTGGAGTGGCAAGTGCATCATTCAGAAAAGATTAGAGTTTACATGATTAAAATATTATTGTTTTTGTTTAGTTTCTCCCATACTCGTTGTTAACCAAATGAAGACACCCGTTTTTTATTTAAATGTTTTTCTGATCTCCACCTGAATACCTCAGAGTCATTGGCCTCTAAAAATCAAGCAGCAAAACATTAACTAAGGTGTTTTACAAAATAATAATAATACCACCATGCCCTGGCCCTACCCAATTTATCATCACCATGGAGATGTTGAGCACCAGTGGTGTTGATATGAGGGTGGAGCTACAGTTGACTGCATGTACACTATGTAAACAGACAGGAAGATTGAAGAAAGAAGAGAAAGAGAGAAAGAATGAGACAGATGAACAGACAAAGATGGATGTGTGCGAACTGAGATGAGACAAGCAAGATAGAACATGAGCAGTGTCTCTAATGACAGAAGGCCCCTCCCCCTGGTCACATGGGCTTCAGCACATTGACTTAGATCCTAATAAATCATAATTCCTACAAGGGTCCAGAGATGACACACACACACACACACACACACACACACACACACACACACACACACACACACACACACACACCAGACAGACGCGTTGCAGTACAAGCTTATCTTGCCAAGGCGTTTCCATGGGAACTGTCTACTTTCTTTGCACAGAGGCTGCCGGAAAAAAGAGGATATCCACAGACTATGCTGCGCTTTATTAAATCAAAATAAAAACAAACAAGACCTTGCTACAATAGGACCACTATAAATGTTTTAACACATCAGTCAGTCACACGCACGCGCGCGCACGCACACACGCGCACACACAATCAATTGACCCACTGTAAAAGGCCAGCTGAATAGCAGAGTAGCTCTTGGATTTAAAGCAGTAATACTACAGCTCCTACTGCATCCGATCCTTAGCACCCATTTTGTGGTTTCTGACGTCATGTTGTTTAGCTGGTGACTGAATACCTTTGAATGGTGCTAAACGTCACAATGGCAATTGACTTGTGACAAGAGATGCTGGATATATTGAACTCTGTAACATTTTATAGCAGGGATGGTTATAGCATTGTGAAATTGTAACAAAAATATATGTACATTTATTGTCTTCAGAAAAACAAACATTATTATTAAGTTGTTTTCCTAACTACAGAACACAATATTGTACACACAGCGGCTTTATAAAAATGAAAACGTATTTTAAGTCTGCTTTGTATTTTGCTTCTCTACCACTATCACCACAGCCCTACCACATATTGACCCACGTTGAAACACTTTGTGCTTCTGTTTCGGTCATTTGTGTTGCCAGGCCTGGTATAACTGGTTCCCCCATCTCATAACTAAGTAGTACGCTTAGGGGCTCTAGTTGTGGGGGGTAGGCTCTCTGGTCAGTGATCTCATGACCCCAAACAGAACGAGGCAACATTCCACCAGCTCTGCCAAGTTGATGTAATCATCTCTGTGTCTTCCAAAACACAAGGTCGCACACATAGTGCACGGCTGACTCAATCTCAGTAACACCCTCAGAGGCAATGCTAAAACAATGTTAGGGGGATGAGGTTTCTGGATGTAAGCGGAGCCGGCCCTGCATGATGCCTACACACATACACCATGCACAGGATAACCCCCCACCAGGAGCAGATAATTACAGGTGAAGGCAGGCAGACACACCCTATTTCCAGCAGAAGACGCAGAGCATTCAAAGGCATGTGTCTCTGCCACCGGATAGCGTGTCCCAGTGCCGTTTGTCAACAGGCTGTAATTCTAGCGCTACAACCAGGGCAACCTGAGTACTGGATGATGTGGGTAGCCAGGTAGGATGATTCCTAGCTGTATGTCACTGTGAATCAGCTATAATGTTCAGGCCACTGTGAGGGCTACTGCACCGCAAGGAACAGAGACATAAACCACCGTACCTTCAGCTAACAGACCAAAC
>JACXGM010010920.1:0-25664 GCA_016801145.1 Umbra pygmaea | reverse complement strand
CAGACTGAACCAACTGGATCAAGACAGACTGAACCAACTGGATCAAGACAGACTGAACCAACTGGATGAAGGCAGACTGAACCAACTTGATCAAGACAGACTGAACCAACCTGGATCAGAAGAGACTGAACTAACGGGATCAGGACAGACTGAACCAACTGAATCAGGACACATTACCATAATAGCAGCAAAAGATTGTATTAATATGACACTGGTGACGTGAAGGGGTTATTTAGAAATGATTGTAGCATATTGTATCTCTTACGGCACAACCACCTTGTTTGTCATCTGGGTGGTCCAGGTCGTTAACTATAGATCATTGACTTCTTAGAACTTTGATAGGAATACGATTACCATCTATGCAGCCAATCACACCTGGATACCTGAAAATTTTTGCAATTAAATACTGTACATGGTGCTCCAAGTATCAAAATGTAGTACCAAATAAATGATTGCTTTGACTGATACATGCAATTCTGTGGAAGCCTTATTTGATGGCTCTTGTCCGTGTGTGACTTAGGAGCACCACAAAACTGTACAGTAACCGTTTCAGTGCACGAGTCACATTTCTGACAGCCCATATGGTTGCCTTGGTGATATTCTTAGCGTCACCAATGTTATATAAAAAAATCTCCCTTTGCCAAAAAAAACTAAACGCAATTCAAAGAATTGAGTCATGTGATCAGTGTGAGGGCTGAGAATATTGTTCAGATTAATGATAGGTGCAGAAAAATTGTATATTAATCTGATCACCCTTTCCCAACTGAGATTTATGTGGAGTACAATGACAAAAAACAGCCTCCACTTTATACAGTAAACTTTATGCATAGAATTAGTATATTTTGAAAAAGACAAATCTTTGTGTAGGCTACTTGAAATAGGGTCTTAAGTAGCTTTGACAAGGTTTGGCTTGCTCAAACTACATATAAATTATGTGCAAAAAGTTGACTTCAATTTAGAGACAGCTGGGTTAAACCCACTTTTTGAAATACTGGGTTAAACCCACTTGCTGGGTACACACTAAAATATATATTTTTTAAATCTTTTAAGGTTTTCAAAATGTGAGAGACAACAAACATGAAAACTCCTAGATTTTACCGTGTTGCTCCTATAGTGTGTGGTGTGCCATGATGTGACAATGACAGCACACCATACACAAACAGATTTTTAACCAGAGTCCCGACTGAGAACACGCAAAATTCTTTGAGACTTTAGAATAAGCATGACCAACTCTTCTCCCTGTCCAGTCTATTATGGTAGGTTTTACACAACACATTGTATTAATATTTGTGCTGTTGACACAAATCAACAAGTTGATCCACCATCATTGCTGTCCAAATCAATTTAACTTTAAAATGCGCCATGCCTGCCTTTGTTAAGCGCACAGTATACTACAGATTCCCGACCTGGCGCACGCCAAAGTGAGGTCATGGGAGCGCCGTAACTATTTATACTTGTGCGTGGTGATCGCGACACAAGTTGCAGTCTTCTCCTGATCAGAGGTGTCGCAACTGAGGAGAGGCTACCGACTTTGATATTTTCATGGACTAGAAGAAGAAAAAGGTAAACGATGGCAAAACGGGCAGCAGCATTGACATTAATGTCAACAGTGGCTAGGATTATCTTAACTGTGTTGTTTTGAACCATTTACAGTTTAATTATGAACCATTAACTTTGTTATTATGAATCGTTTACTGTGCACTCAAACTCGTTCATGCTTCCATTGGCGTGCCATTGGCTCGCACGCTCGAAATCCCCGGTCGGGTGCGTTAAGTATACTGTAGGCATAATGCTTCCGTCTTCTCTCATCTTGCTTTCTTTTTGGATTTTGTTTCGTTTCACGTGATAATCTCCAGATCGTGCCAGTGTTTGTCCTCGGGGTTACCCCCACACAGAGGCTCTGCACCCACACATCAGGATTTCTGATTCGCTACAAGACATTATCTGTCTCTTCTTCCCTACCAGAGAATATCTGTCTCTCCTTCGCTAACAGACAATATCCGTCTCTCCTTCCCTACAAGACAATATCTGTCTCTCCTTCCCTACAAGACAATATCTGTCTCTCCTTCCCTACAAGACAATATCTGTCTCTCCTTATCTACAAGACAATATCGGTCTCTCCTTCCCTACAAGACAATATTGGTCTCTCCTTCCCTACAAGACAATATCTGTCTCTCATTCTCTAAATGACAATACCTGTCTCTCCTTCCCTAAAGGACCTATTATCTTTGTAATGCTCTGGAATATATAATTGTATTTAGCAACGAAATGCCACAGTTGGGTTAATATTAATGGTCCACAGTATTGCCCAAAATAAGGCTCCCCCTCCCTCCGTCGATTGACGTCCCTGTCCTTCTGACATCACCAGCTACATCCAGTAATTACATAGCACACTGGTAGAACACCTGTGCTCATTAACTGGTGTATATATGTTAGTCAGTCTTGTTGTCAGTTGT
Source organism: Umbra pygmaea (assembly GCA_016801145.1). Classification (NCBI taxonomy): domain Eukaryota; kingdom Metazoa; phylum Chordata; class Actinopteri; order Esociformes; family Umbridae; genus Umbra; species Umbra pygmaea. The sequence goes on along the minus strand of JACXGM010010920.1, from coordinate 23,208 downwards.
GCATTATCGTTCAATATATGCTGTTTGCTGTGTTATACTACACAGACACTTCTCTTGTTCACAAGATGTGAGCCTTATTTTGGGCAATACTGTGGACCATTAATATTAACCCAACTGTGGTATTTCGTTGCTAAATACAATTATATATTCCAGAGCATTACAAAGATAATAGGTGTCTCTTGTTCGCTACCAGAACCTAGCTGTCTCTCCTTTCTTACTAGGTGCATACCAGCATGTACTTAGCAGCTACATACAGCTTTTAAACCTGCTTGGTCCACCTTGAACTTTGCTGATATTTCAAAATGAACCTTTGTAGACAATGACTAATATGTATAATGTCATATATATGCCAAAAAATACAAAAACATTTGTTACATTATTACATTGTTACAATGGTGACAGTATTGGGGTAAATACAAATACAGTAGGTAAATGAAACACATATGCACACAGTAAATATGTATATAAAGCTTCATTCTAACACAGTTATTACCCATCCACATTCAGCTGATTTCATGATTGGCATTTTATTTGTAGGCTAATAGGCTGTTGTGTTATCAACTTGTATCAAATTATTACCATTAACTAACATAAACCACCTACAAGCTGTTTCAAATAAAAAATCGAATAATTAAATAATTAATCAAATAATTAATAACTCCTCAAATGAATATCACGACTTCGGTAGTTCCATTTGTCATCTGTACGGACATTCTAATATCTTTGTTTCTATTATTATTATTCTAATAACTTCCTGTTTTCATCCCTGATATGCTTAAATCCAATAAGCATTCCAGTTTATACAGCGTGCAGTTAGAACATATGCATAATAATGATGATGATATTGTCAAAAAACTGACTTGCCTATTAATTTTGCAGACAGCGTATAGTATATCTCCTCTTTATCAAAAATAAATTGATTCTAAAAAGCTATATGTGCAGTAACATTAAAAATCTCAAACACAAACCAGATAAATATAAACCCACCTAAAAAGCTGTTTAATATGTAAATATCCTGAGTGTGTTGTAGTTCAGATATCTCTAATCTACATACTTGAGTACCATTAACAATATTCTACAGTGAATATTAGACTGAAATCAGTATTCCTAAATCTCTGTTGTGCTGTGATTCCGGTCCGAATGTTAGACGAAATGGAATTACATATAGTCTGAACCAACATGATTGACACTTATGAAAAATATTAGCAGACATAAGGATCTAAAAGCTTTCTGTGTGAAAGAACGGTCTAATTTGTTTTCCAACACACACAGAATTTCCGAGAAAACTTCTCGTGAGATTGCATCGAAAAGCTTTGAAACGACTATCAAGACAATCCACAAGAATTTCAGAGGTGTTGAGATTTACTGATTTGGTCAGTCTCTATTTTGAATGAAAGTACAATTTTACATTGTTGTTTTTAACAGTCTATCAAGGGACATATTCACAACACATCCTATCAGCCTCTATGTTCCTGAATGCCTGTTTGTGTCAAGTCATGCTAGTCTCTGATCAAAGTGGGTGGTGTCATGTCTTAAAGGCACAGCCATTACTCATTTGAAGATGCTGGCACCAACACTCAGCCATCGTTAACAGTGTACACTCACCGGCCACTGCATTTGGTGGTACACCGTGATAGTACCGGGTTGGACCCCCTTTTGCCTTCAGGACTGCCTTAATTCTTCATGGTGTAGATTCAAAAATGTGCTGGAAACATTCTTTAAAAAGGTTGGTCCATGTTGACATTATTGCATCATGTAGTTGCTGCAGATTTGTCAGCTGCCATTTTAGTACAGTGAACTCAAAGAACCAGTTTGAGATGATATGAGCTCTGTGAAATGACACGGAGCCATTAGTAGATGGGTACCATGTGGACATAAAGGGATGAACATGGTCAGCAACAATACTCAGGTAGGCTGTGGAATTTAAACAATGTTCAATTTCTACAAAGGGACCCAAAGTGTGCTAAGAAAAGATACCCCACCACCAGCCTGAACCATTGATACAAGGCAGGATGGATCCATGTTTCATGTTGTTGACATCAAATTCTGACCCTACCATCTGAATGTAGCAGCAGAAATCGAGACTTATCGGCAACAGTTTTCCATTCTCCTATTGTCCAATTTTGGTGGGCCTGTGCAAATTCTATTGCTTGGTTTGAACTTAAGGAGATTCTTGACCATGTCTACATGCCTAAATGCATTGACTTGTTGCCAGGTGATTGGCTGATTAGATATTTGCGTTAACGAGCAGTTGAACATGTGTACCCAGAGGCGTTATGCCCATTGAAACTGGGGGGCATGTACCCCCTCAGATTTTTGAGCCAAGTGAGTTTTCCTTTTAATATCAGTATTTGTGGGCACCTTTTTCCATGTGTTGTGCACAGTGTGCCATCTTAAAAAAATAGGTGCATGACACTTCTGTGTGTACCCAATGAAGTGGCCGGTGAGTGTATGATCCTTTTAGTGGAGCTGCTCTGTTGTGGCTAGGGGAAGCCTGGTTGTGGCGTACTGAAAATTCCCAGAGGTCCAGGAGAGGGCGTTGCAAATGGTCACACTCGAATAACTGCTAGAGGCAGGTCAGGTGCCTACAAGATCAATTGGTTTCAATGTGTTTCCTTTAAACATGCAACTGCTGGCAAGTGTTTCCTCGTCAAGTGAGCCGTCTGACCAAAAACAGAATGGCTAGGCGAGATTTCAACATCTGCTGTGGACTTGTTGCGACTAAGAATGGCTATAATAATTGCAAATGAAATACCACAAATATGGAAGGACTATAATTGTGTAATAAATGGAATCAAACTTTGCCTGGACTTTCTGGTTGAGAGAGCAGCATAATAAGAGCCAGATATGCATTGGATGAGCTTGGAAAGATAAATAGATTGGGCTCCAAAATGAATGGCAATGCACAAACAATACTGAACTTTATTAGTGTCAATGGAACCAACCAAAAATAATTTATTGATTAAATAGAAAAATCAATGTCCTCCAAATGAAGGTTTCACAATCAATGGCACCCTTAAAGATTATTGTAAATAAAATCTACCAAAATGAAACCAGGATTAATTTACACACATTTCATTTAATCTAAGTCTTAAGGAACTTTTTTGAGTCATTACATCACTTCCTGTTCCAATTGGGTATAGAAATGTGGTAACATGCATGCAATATCCCTTTGTTATTCAACACCATGAAGAAAACAAAAGAACTGGCCGTTCAACATAGACAGATGGTCGTAGACCTTCATAAATCTGGTAATGGCTACAAGATGATCCACAAATGATTGAATATGCCACTGAGCACTCTATAAAAAAGTTATTAAAAAAAAATTCTAAAAAAGATATGGAACAGTTGAAAACCACATGGGTAGAGGACAGAAATGTATTTTACCCCCCATGATAGGGAGGAGTGTCACAAACTCCCAGTAGTGCGTTGTATGATAGACGAGACAGGCGCGAAGAATGTGAAATAATTCCAATGGACTTTATTACTATAATACTTATTCAAAACAATATTGCCACATGGGGCAAAACAAGAACTAGAAACACGGATTGGCTTGACGCAACATGGAACACGTAACAGTGAACATTGATAGACAAGAGACAAGACCAAATTCTAAACCTAAATACAACAACTAACGAGAGACAATGGGAAACACCTTGGCATGGAAATTAACTAGACAGGGATCTATGGGGTAACATAAACATGTGACAAGACATGGGAGTGAGGGGCGAGAACATAAACCAAAACAAAACACACCGGGTAGAAATCTCAATACAAAACAAGGCAAGGCACAAAAGGGACACTAGGGGGGGGGCCATACATAACAATACACAGGAGGGAGAAACTAGAACACTGAAACACACCTACAGGACAGAAATCTATCAACACACATAGGGTAGCAACTCAAAGGGAACATGTGAAACTGAACATATAACAGAACCACTGTGCATGCACTGAATACACAAAAAGGCAGAAAAAAAGACATGAGACCTATAACTAAACAAAAGGGAGGTCCATCTCACATCCCACCCAGGGCTGGACGTTACAATGAGGATGGTGAGAGAAGCAGCAAAATCCCCAAGAATCACTGTGAAAGAATCACTGTGAAAGAATCACTGTGAAAGAATCACTGTGAAAGAATCACTGTGAAAGAATCACTGTGAAAGAATCACTGTGAAAGAATCACTGTGAAAGAATCACTGTGAAAGAATCACTGTGAAAGAATTGCGGGCCTTGGTGGCCTCTTGGAGTCACCAGGTTTCAGAAAGCACCGTCAGACACCAGCTCTACAACCACGGCCTCTATGTGAGGAGAAGAAACCCCTTTCTGACACTAAGACACAGATGCAAATACTTGGAGTTTGCCAAATGTCATTTAAATTATGACTGGAAGAAGGTGCTCTGGTCAGATGAGACCAAAATTGAACGTTTTGGTCAGATACAGCATCAAAATGTTTGGCGTTGATAAACAGAGATGCAAGGAGAGGCACCTCATGCACATGTTGAAATATGGTGGTTGGTCAGAGATGTTATGGGGCTGTTTTAATTCCAGAGTTCCAGCGACACTGGCCAAGATTGATTGCATAATGGATTCCATCAAGCATCAGGCAATTTTGGCTGACTATCTGGTTGCCTCTGCTAGAAGGCTCTGACTTTGCCGTAGGTGGACTTTCCAACAAAACAATGACCCAAAAAATACTTCATGATCTACATAGAAATGTTTCTGTGACATCAAAATCAATGTTCTGCATTGGCCATCTCAGTTGCCGGACCTCAATATAATCGATATCCTGTGGGCTGAGTTGAAGAGGGCAGTTGATGAGTGCAAACCCAAGTATGTGAAGGATCTTGATAGGACCTTGTGGCGCTGAAGAGGAGCAATCGGTATCACAACCCTGTTTTCACTGTTCCCTGTATCAGTGTTACGCACTGCCTCCCCAGGAGGGGAGTGGGATGCCACACCTCGTTGCCCAAACGGTCAGAGACAGGAGTATGGAGTCGTGGGTGCGAGCAAGGACACAGAGACAGCAGATTATCGTATAAACAAGGGCTTTTATTGTGCCACGGTAATAAATAATAAAGTTGGGAGGAGAGGCTGAGCTAACCCAAATCAAAGAACTGATATAAAGGGCCAACACTTACCTGCACTAAACCTAACACATACAGTTCTAAACTAATCTGGCACTCGATCAAGGTGCCCTAACCAAAATACATAGAGTGGGCGCTCAGATCTAACCTAGTGTGTATATACAAAGAGTATCCCTACGGGTGGTGTAAGCCCAAGGGCGTCTTTCCTGACACCTCCCCAAAGTGCCTCCTCTCCTCCTCTGGGAACACAAAGAGAACACAATGTTAATACAGGATACACCAAACAGAATTGCTAACCTACACACTAGACTAAACACACTAACACTCTTGCACACTAATAGGCCTAACACTCAAACTAACACCAAACACAGCTCTCACACTAACCGCAAATCACTAACTCAACACTCCCAACGCTCAATACACACACTGCCAACAAACCTTACACACAACTCAAGGCAGCCAAAAACTGAGAGGACCTTCACAAGGCAACCTCACACACCAACAGAGAGAGAGAGAGTGAAGAAACAGGGACACAGATATACAGTGGAAGGGCATGATGGGATAGCTGTTAATTGATGAAACCAGGTGTATGGGATAACGGAGGGGAGGAGTCATTGATAAGTGATGAATTAGGGCTTGATGAGGGAATCTGCACCACCTGTGGGGAAACATACGGACAGAGCAGCACAAACACAGAAACACAGCAGAACATTGCACAAAAACATCCAAATAACACAAGGTAAACCCTTTTATGATTTTACCCAACTGGGGGACGTAACAATCAGGATTCAGCACCTTGGACAGTGCCTCTGAGAAAAGCCCAGAAACAACCCCAGAAGCTCCGTTACTGGCTCCTAGAAGGGTCGACATAGATCTCAACATCATGAGGAAAGGGTTAAGGAGCCGGATACACCTTTCCTCCCCAGCTTTCACCCATCAGCCCTAATTAGAGAGCCTATAAAAACAGGTTGAAAGGCGTGGAAGAGGTGAGCAGCAACTTCCAACAGCCATGTTGTATTTATTGTGTTTTCCCTACAGACGCAGGAGAAGACTGAGTGGCAGAGGACGGACTATAGGCTTCAGCCGAGACCCCAGGCCAAATTGACGGATGCGATTCGGCCATCCGTAGCTACATAAAGTTCAGGGCTACTCTTTCGAATTGTTATTTCCTTTTTTTTGGTTGGTGCTTCATTGTGTTTTTGAGCATCTGTGTGACACTACTGCCGAATAAACAGCCTCCTTGGCAGATATCTGCCTTCAATTATCCGCCTCTCCTTTTTCCTGTGACAATCTGTACAAAGAAATGATCTCTCCAAATGTGTTCCTTAAATAACATTGTCAAACATTACAGGAAGAGACTACATGCTGTTATCCTGGCCAGAGGTGGTTGCACTAAGTACTGAATAAAGAGAGCCAATAATTATGGAACCTTGATTTTGGTGAAAAATGGGATTAAAAGAGAAAGAACTGAGATTCATGTGTGCAGGACATTTTTTCTGAAGGATATATACTGCTCTCTCTGTTTCAATGGGCTACCTCAGTATTTTTTCTGAAGGATATATACTGCTCTCTCTGTTTCAATGGGCTACCTCAGTATTTTTTATGAAGGATATATACTGCTCTCTCTGTTTCAATGGGCTACCTCAGTATTTTTTATACAGAACTAGCTAAAACAATTACCCTCAATTTACTCTACTACATCTGGCTCTTTGGTTGATGTTTTCACAGGATTCTAGGTTTGAGGTTCAAATTCTTGTCTGTATTATAAGGTGTCATTTTACAAACTTGATTAGTCTTAGGCCGACAGGATAACCACTTTCCTTCTCAGATGGCTTCCTTCTTTTGCCTGAGTATGGTCATGCATTCTGCTTCAAATAGTTTCTGCCTAAGCAGATATAATCACACAGCATCTATGCTCTCAGTTCTTGTGCTCAACCATGTAAAAGCACAGCACAGCCATGAGCCTGAGGGAGCAGCAACACTTTGATAGAAGAACCACTACAGACGCTCCGTTCACCTTATCTACTGTACTGCCCCTGCACACTTATGAAGCAGATACGGAACGTTTCAACTTTAATTTTTTAGATTTGCTTTATGGCACTACATGTAAGGTAAACAACATTCACAATTGCAGGATCCTGCTTGACAATACTATACTAAAAAAATAGATTACAAGGATGCATTCGTGGATAGTTATAATAATACTATGATTATTATTATTATTTTCACTATCAATGATAAATAAAATAAAATAATAACATATGTGTCATTACCAGATTGCTTAGTATCCCTAATGACCTGTCATCAATGATCACACTTGCAGTTAAACCTACAACACCTTGTTATAATGACAGTTGCGTTATTATTTCAATTATTATTCTTTAAATATTTCCTTCAATTATCACCTTTCCCAATGTTGTGTACAATTTTCCATTATGTTTTTGCTTTATTACAGATTAGTAGAATGGAACATTAGGACGTTTGCTTCTTACCGAATTGTTCAACCAGGAAGTATTTTCATGGAGGATACAAATTCACCGGTTGACAACTAAGAGCTTGTAGATGCCCAACCAGAAAACCAGAAAACAACCAGAAAACAACCAGAAAACAACCAGTCACTTGAGTACAACAAGTTGGTAAAGCCCTGTTTGACCATAAACACACCCACCCCGGATGGGTCTGAGTAAATATTCACTACCACATAGTGTACATGTCCCTTTTATGTTGTAGGCAATGTCAGTACAATGTCATTAGAATGTCAGTACATTTATCAAACTATTTATCACTGTTCTGTAATGAAGTGCATCCCTTTATAATTCATTCAGGATACCGTGTGGTATTTTAACACACTAAGAACCAATTTAGCAAGAGCGGGATGCAATAAAACAATAAAAAAGTTAATAACAAGGAAATGTGTAGGAGTCTGAAATGCCCATACTGATTAGTCTGTCAGGCATTGTGAGGAACCAAACCATAAACAGACAGCCCATCGTCCTCTCCCAGAGTCATACACATCTGCTTGCTGTCACTTCTCTTTATGGCACAGGCAGCCTCTACTACTCCTGATGCCCTTATCAAAAACACGGAAGAGTACAGAACAGTTATTGTGAATACATTATAACATTGATTACATTGTTTAATGTTTAATGAAATGTCATTACATTTGAGATAAAAAAAATTATAATATCGGCGAGTTACTGCAAAACGATAAAACAGTATTTTGACGCTGTAAGATAGAGAGGGCTACAGACAGAGCCAGACAGAGCAGAAAGCTATGAATATTAACTAGACAAGTGTAGCATCGTAGAGCCCAGGTTCACTAATTGATTGAATAATAACCCATGACCCACGGTGGACTGAGGCAGTGTGGGTAAAGTGGTGTTTAGGATGCTAGGCTTCCCCTGATGTAGACCCAGCTAACCAGAAACATTCTTGGAACATTGCCTTTTATGAACTAATGATTACACTTCATTTTTTCATTTCTTCTGGCACTGACAGTGCTGATAGTACTTCATTGAGTAAAATTGATGCCCTATTATTGGGCTTTGTGGTTTTCCAACATAGCTATCTTAAGAATGCACTGTTTGTAAGGTGGCCATTCAGAGAAGGTCATTAAGAACTACAGTATCTTCAGCATCCAGAAGAACAAGGAGTCCTGGAGTGATGGTACGGCCTCTACAGAGCCCTGATCTCAATATCGAGTCTGTCTGGGATTACATGGCGAGAAGCAACTGAGGCTGCCTGAATCCACAGAAGAACTGTGGTTGGTTCTCCAAGATGTTTGGGCAACCCTACCTGCCAAGTTCCTTCAAAAACTGTGCCAGTGTACCTAGAGGAATTGATGCTGTTTTGAAGGCAAAGGGTGGTCACACCAAATATTGATTTGATTTCGCTTTTCTTCTCCTTGCTTTTCGTTTTGTTAATTGCTACATAAAAACTATTAACATGTCTATTTTTGACATCATTCTTACTGTACAGCATTTTTTCACCCCTGCCTAAAACATTTGCACATGTTCACAAAAATTGGACTCATGGAAAATGTTCAAAATGTCCTTAACTGACCTGACATTTTGGTAATGGTTAAACACTTTGGCATAAAATACACTACATGGATGATTGGGGAAATGTAGCCTTTGTATAAAGATGAAATACTGTACATGGGTTTGGCTTGAATTACAACACAGTGTAAAGAATAAAATGTATATTTTCTGGCTCAGAATGTTACATTTCAAAATGTATTTACAACTCTAATTAGATCCTCTTTTAAAAAAATAGAAAAATATTACATCTACACTAATTCAGTGTGGGAACCAAAATTAATCATATTTTATTTAATATTTTATATGCAGTCTCCATATTTATTAAAATTTAGCAGATGCTTTTATCCCAAGTTACTTAATATGTTCAAGACAGCCGTCCCTGTGCAGAAATGGTGTTACATTTTCCAACAGCAGTTTAACATCCCCACAAACATCAAATTTTTCAATTCCAGAGGTCCGCGTGGCATAGTTGGCTAAGTCTTTGCAATGCAGGTCAGTCTATATCATGGTAGTCAGTGGTTCGAGCCTGACTATGGCTTCTCCAACTTTGCCCTGACCACCAGCACGAGGCAGCACATAATGCTACAGTGATTTGGGATAGATAAGTCGAATTATATATGTCACTATCCATCAACTCCTTGTGTGCATATCAGGCGCTACTAGAGTCAGGTGTGCTACTTTCTTGTTAAAACTAAAGGGGGGGGTCTTGTCACTCAACCACTGTCCACGATGCTGAAAATCAAGTTCTTATCGTTCAACTGCTGTCTGTGCTGTTGAAAACTACACTTGCCAAGTTCCTCATTAGGTACACCTGTTCAACTGCTTGATAATGCAAATATCTAATCAGCCAATAAGGTGGCAGCAAGTTTAGGCATGTAGACATGGTCAGGACGATCTCTTTAAGTTCAAACCAAGCATCAGAATGAGGAAGAAAAGTGACTGGCTGATGGCAAATGGGCTGTTTTTAGCATTTCAGAAAGTGCTGATCTATTGAGATTTTCTAGCGCAACTATCTCTTTACAGAGAATTGTCAAAAAAGAGAAAATATTCAGTAATTCAGTAGTGTCAGTTCTCTGGGTAAAAATGCCTTGTTTGATGGAATGGGTCAGAAGAGAATGGCCAGACTGGTTTATGTTTATAGAAAGGCAACAGTAACTCAAATAATTGCTCGTTACAACCAAGTTACGCAGAAGACCATCTCTGAATGCACAACATGTTGAACCTTGAAGCAGATGGGCTACAGCAGCAGAAGACCACACCAGGTGAAACTCCTGTCAGTTAAGAAAAGGAAACTGAGGCAAAAATTTGAACAAGCCCACCAAAATTGGACAACAGAAGATTGAAAAAACATTGCCTGGTCTGATACGTCTCAATTTCTGCTGCGACATTCAGATGGCATATTCAGAATTTGGCGTAAACAACATGAAAGCATGGATCCATCCTGCCTTTTATCAGTGGTTCAGGTTGGTGGTGGTGGTGTAATGGTGTGGGGAATATTTTATTGGCAAACTTTGAGCCCCTTAATCCAATTGGGCATAATTTAAATGTCACAACCTACCTAAGTATTGTTTCGGACCATGTCCATCCCTGTATGACTACAGTGTGCCCATCTTCTAATGACTACTTTTAGCAGGATAACACGCCATGTCACAAAGCTCACATCATCTCAAACTGGTTTCTTGAACATGACACTGAGTTCACTGTACTCAAATAGCCTCCATGGTCCCCCAGTTCTTAATCCAGTCAAGCACCTTTGGGATGTGTTGGAATAGAGACGCACATCATGGATGTGCAGCCGACAAATCTGCAGCAACTGTTTGATACAATAATGTCAATATGGACCAAGATCTCTGAGGAATGTTTCCAGCACCTTGTTGAATCTATGCCATGAATATGTAAGGCATTGCTGAAGGCAAAAGTGAATCCAACCCAGTACTAACAAGGAAATGAAGCAGCCACTGAGTGTGGTATTCCTATAATTTAATTGCTGTCCATGGTGCTGAAATACATGCATTTCTATCATTCGCGGCAGTCTAAGTTGTGGAAAGCTACATTTAATTTCCCTTCTCAATGTACTACACAGAAACCGCACCATATCTAACATCCTGACAATCTGTTCACTGTTTAGCTTAAACGTCACCACATCAAATACCACCAAAGTCATCCTCTTCTTTGTGGACTTGAACCCTCTGAGATTGTATCAGGCCACCACTATCCTCAGTGCTGACAGCTAAGCGAAAGAATAATGTGTCTTCCCACTGTATAGTCCACAACATTCTAACACCACCACTTCCAACATAGTCGTGATTATTCCTAGGGACACCATTTTCTAGAAATTCAGCTGGGAGGACAACATCATCAAGATCACCAAGAAAACACACCAGTGAATGTAACACTTTCAGCTAATAATTTAAAAACAATATTTCTCCAGTTAGTCCTAAACCAAATCTACAAATTTATTGTAGGTTCCGTCCTCGTACCATCCGCCTCCAACCCTGCTGTGGTTCTGTGGCTGCCTGCTAGAGACAAAATGCAACATGTTTTACAGTCCGTTGTGAATGTCATCAGTTGCTACCTGTCTTCCAACATTGACATTTATAACTCAAGGAAGCATGCAGCACAGATAATAATCTGATCCCACCTGTCACAGTTCATCATGTTATTGGAGGCAGGCGCGTCTTCACAAAAGTATAATTTATTAACTGAACTGGACAAGAAGAATGAACCACACTGAAGAACCAAACAGACAGAACTAAATACCATACTAACGAGGGAAGGAGGTGCAGGTGTGGACTAAACAACAGAACTGACTTACAAAACATGTGATGGGATCATGTGACACAAAGAGCGGGAAAACAAAACCAAAACAAAACACATAAAGGAGAAACCACCATGAAGTGACACAGAACAGGCACAAAGACTATGGACATTGTGACAGAACCCCCCCACCTAAGGAGCGACACCTGGCACGACAACTCCACAAACAACAAACAATGAAACACGAAAACAAGCACACACAGATGAAAGAGGTGTAGGGCAGGGGAGTGTAGCGGGGCCCAGGCAAGCGGGGACACATGGGGCGGCTGGGCGGCTGGGCGGCAGGGAACACAGGGGGCGGCCGGGCAGGAGGGAACACAGGGGGCGGCCGGGCGGCAGCAGAGTAGGGGGTTTGGAGGTCCTGAGTAGGGGGTCCGGACGACAGGGGGTCTGGGAGGTCAGGCGGAAGCAGAGCAGGAGGTCCTCTCGGCGGTGTCGGAGCAGGAGGTCCTCTCACCGGAGGCGGAGCAGGAGGTCCTGTTGGCGGCGGATCACCGAATTCTGGCGGCGGAGGTAGGAGAATGCACTCCAGGTCCCAGGTAGCCTGGAGTGCTGGAGCCGGCTGTATCCCACCCCGGTGTGGAGCTGGCTGAGGCGGGACCCGACATGGAGCTGGCTGTGGTAGAGCCTGATGGTGGTGCTTCACTCCATTGGCAGCCCGGGCATGGTGTAAGGGGAGCAGCATTAGCTGTATGTTAGGACAGGCTAATGCTGCCTGCCCGGGCTCTCCCTCTTGAAAAGGGCTAATATTGAGGGAATGCGAGGGCGTAGTGGGATGCCTCACTGGTACTACGTTCCCACTACTGCCCTCATAGCCCATAAAGCACAACCCCAAAAAATCCATGGGCTCCTTTACCGCCAGGAGGGTGGGAAGGAGCTCTGCCCAGGAAATAGAGGGTGCACTGGGTCCGGAGGCAGAGGAAAACAGCCTGTCCTCTTCCTCCTCTTTGTTACGTTGGTGCATTCCGTCCGACGCTGCCTCCATTTTATATGGGTGGTTCATTCTGTCACGGTTCATCATGTTATTGGAGGCAGGCGCGTCTTCACAAAAGTATAATTTATTAACTGAACTGGACCAGAACAATGAACCACACTTAAGAACCAAACAGACAGAACTAAATACCATACTAACGAGGGATGGAGGTGCAGGTGTGGACTAAACAACAGAACTGATAGGCTGACAAAAACATGTGATGGGATCATGTGACACAAAGAGCGGGAAACAAAAACAAAACAAAACACATAGGGGAGAAACCACCATGAAGTGACACAGAACAGGCACAAAGACTATGGACATTGTGACACCACCCACCCTTAGTCCAGTAATGCCAGGTTGTTAAAGGTGGGCTTGTTGTTTAGTTTGAATGAAGGTGGATCGAGTCACATTCAAATTAATTTTGCTCAACCCTAGCCTGGGAGAGCCCTGACGGACTTCCCACAAATTTAGATTTACTCTGCAAGTCAGTCTGGTCAAGCAAATTTCAAATTTTTCCAAATCGAGGCACCAATTACAACCGTTGAAGCGGACTTTACACGATGACGATAGCGCAGCTATATACTGTCATTGGTTGAAACAGACAAAAACAACAATGGCTACTGCAAAGGAACATCCGGAATATCACTTGTTCGAATCAGCTATTACGTCTGTTTTAAGCGATTTGAACATTTCCTTTTTGTTAAAAACCAAGCAAAGAACAACACTCGAAGCCTTCATATCTAAAAGAAATGTTGTTGCGGTATTGCCGACTTGATTTGGCAAAAGTCTGACGCCCCTTTGGAAATGGCCTGTGAATTAACCTTGCCCAGTCCCACTCTCAGTTACAACTGAGAAGCGTCTGGTGACAACCAGGCTAGCTCAAACAATTTGTCCCATACAATTTCATTCCTCTGACAAACCAACCTGATATCATTGTTGCAATTCAAAGCATCCAGTCTCAGGTGACATTGCAAGGGTACTTCAAAGAAGGCAGTGGAGGTTAATCATGTATAATACAATCTCTGCCAGCAGTTGCTCAAATAACTGAAATTATTATAAAGTATATGTTGTTCCACATTTTGTTTCATTATCGTCACTGATTATTTGGGCAAGTCATGATTTGGCGATGGTGCTTAAACATGAAGACAAAACACAACCAATGGAAAATATCTGAAGGGGTTTATTTTAGGTTTTCTTTTATTTATTTTAGGGACTTCCTTTATTTATTTTAGGGACTTCCTTTATTTATTTTAGGGACTTCCTTTATTTATTTTAGGGACTTCCTTTATTTATTTTAGGGACTTCCTTTATTTATTTTAGGGACTTTATTTATTTTAGGGACTTCCTTTATTTATTTTAGGGACTTCCTTTATTTATTTTAGGGACTTCCTTTATTTATTTTAGGGACTTCTTTTATTTATTTTAGGGACTTCCTTTATTTATTTTAGGGACTTCCTTTATTTATTTTAGGGACTTCTTTTATTTATTTTAGGGACTTCCTTTTTGCACTGTTCAAGGCAGGCAGGGCTGGCCCAAGCCTTTTGGGGGCCCTAAGCAGAATGTGATTTGGGGGCCCCTTCCTACCACGCGGAGTCACCTGTGCACTCAATTGGGGGCCCCTTGGTGGCCATGGGGACCCAAGCAGCAGCTTAGTTTGCTTATACCTTTGGCCGGCCCTAAAGGCAGGCCTGATATAACAATATGTATAGCATATGGACTCAGAATTAATTTACGCGAGATGTACTTCTGTGTTTCAGAGATAAATCATGACCAAAACTTTTTGTTTATATATTTTTTTGTTTGTCTGGGGTGCCGATAGATATGTCATGATAGTCAATGGTTCGACTCTGACTATGGACTATCGCCGGATCTCCAAACAAGGCATAGAAAATTGGCATAGCGCTAAACGGGATTTGAGATGAATAAGCGGAATTATATATCTTGCCACGTCACTCTCCAGCGACTCCTTGTGTTCAGATCGGGCGCCTGTATATTCAATCGCAGAAGTATAGTTGGTGAGCGAAATCATCCCATGCATGATCCGACTAAAGGCTTCCGTGTTGGATGAGCAGTGTGAAAAGTAAAAAGAGCTGCCGGGTTAGTTGGAATTGGTAGGGGAGAGAAAAGAAGAAAAAAATAAGAACTCAATAACTAATGCCTAAACTGATAGCCCTAATGCCATATCTTTACTGTAAACCTAACTCATAATGCCTAACTATAACCCTGTAAATTTTGACCTATACCAAGGAACAAAACTTTAGCCAATAAATCAAAATGGAAAGAAGCAAAATGGCCGCATTAGTCTCTCTCTATCTCACACACACACACACACGCACGCACGCACGCACGCGCACACACACACGCACACACACACACACACACGCACGCACACACACACACACACACACAAACAAACACACACAAACACAAATCTATCTTCGTGGGGCCCTAATCTTGACCTAAAAAAATCTATTTTCCCGATTTCCTTACCCTAAACCTTGGAATAGTGCCTAAACCTAAACCTAATCGGTAATGCCTAAAACCTAATTGTAACCCCAATTCTAACACTATTCCCAATTGTATGTTTCCCTACATCTAACCCCTGAGCAGTAAATCAAGGTACAATTTGCCTGTTATTGCCTGCAGGGTTGATCTCGCTCTATTAAAACATGAAAATCACTATTTTTTTTGTTTTTTTCCTCAAATGTGGTCGGACTTTTAAGCAACAGTATTGATTTTCATTTGGACAAGCTCCTGCTGGATAAAGTGAATTCTGTTGGTTCATCAAGTGCAATTTAAATGTTTCTGTAGACACAACAATGCATCAATGTTTCAGCTCTATTAGCATGCGTTGGTCAATACAGTGGCACATCTTCCTGCTTTTGATGATGACATGGAGCCTACCCGATCGGATACCCGATGACTGTCAGAGGTTTGATTATAGAAATGATTAATTCTTGGTGACTGTCTGATTACCAAGACAAACACAATTTAATTGAAGAGGTAATGAATGTCCTAATTTGTTTATTTATTTGTTAAACAGTGGAAAGCTGAACACATTTTTAATTGCAGAAGACAACGCCTGGAGATGCGATGGATTGCTACCGTTTTTAATCACACAGGTTTAAAACACTCATGGATTTTCATATTTTTGATTGAATTCACCAAGATGGCATTGAAACTATTAAAAACATACTGTATTTGTAAGACATTGCCAATATTGCAAATGTATATTACTGTTGGAAATGACTGATTCATTGACCTGTGATGAAGCGTCTTGAACATCCGTAAGTAGGCCTGATAGCCTACTGTTTTAATTCTTTTCTAAACATGTAAAGTCCTTGGTGTTTTTAAGACGTTTGACTGGTTAGGTAGCCTATATGGTCTGTCGTGGACTATAGCAGGTTCAAATAGACAGAGCAAATTGCAAAAATGTAATGCTTTTATTTATGATCAACAACAAAACGTGTCGGCTACACGCGCTAATCAGCTCTGGACTTCGCGAGGAAGGGAATCAGAGCGCGCGCTCGGCTCCTCTCGTGTCTTTACGCTTCTCATTAACATTCGTCGTTTGTCGGTGATGCTGAAGGATCTTCTGCGCGCGGAGCGGAGACGTGCAGTGTTCCTGCGCGTTAAAGGGGGTATCGACGTCTCACAGGAGGGCAGCTCGAGAAGGAGGAGCGGAAGAGACAGTTAATCTACATTATTCCATTCCTTCACTATACTGCTGGACCTGGGCACCGGGATCAGTAGATCTCTTTTGCTGTCCAACAACCACCTGCAAAAATAGCCACCAGTGAATCTTATCTAACAGCAAGTATCCAATATGTGTCGGATCTAATAGCATATTATTGAGAAAACAAGGAACATCTCTTTTATTGGGTAGATGTGGGCACCTGTTTCGTGGAAATGCCTAATATTATGAATTTATCAGTTTTCTTTCTACCGGTTTTATGGGGTTTGGCGCTTGGTGGCTCTCAAAGTGTACAAATTGGTACGTATAAACCACATTACTCTCAATTTCAGTGGTAAACATTTGTACTTGAGTCAACGTTTAACAATACAAAAATGTATACCTGCGCAAGTATATTGAGATAACCAATAAAATATGTATATATAAATATATATTGTATTTCAGGTGGACTGTTTCCAAGAGGAGCTGATCAGGAATACAGTGCATTCCGAATAGGAATGGTTCAGTTCGGCACACCCGAATTCAGATTGACGCCCCATATTGACAATCTGGAAGTAGCCAATAGTTTTGCTGTCACCAATTGCTGTGAGTAATATATTCATATTTTTTACAGTTTTTTTACACCATGTAAACTGTTTTCATCCCATTCAAATATATCAATACAAAACAACACAACAATGAATTGGTGTAGTATTCAATGACTATCCTTGAAACCACTGAATTATTGGGTCATTTGCGTGCGCACATTTTAGTTATCAGATGCGGAATGACAGGACAGTGCTCTGTTTGTCCGCGTAAAGTAAAAGCATATGGATGTAAAGTTGGTGAGGGACAATGATATCTCCTTCCCCACATGAGTGCTTAATGTGTTGCATAATAAGCACAGTGAATATCTTGTTGTTTCGTTTGTAGCCTGTTTTAGATTCAAGACATCTTTTTAAAATGTATAGCCTATGGTCACCGTTGCTTTTGACCTGACTGAGGTTAAAGGGATTTTAAAGCATCATATATAAAAATGCATGGTCTTAACAGATTTAATAGGCCTAATATGGATTTATTATATTCCACCATTTTCGTATTGCATAAACATAACGAAGCTGTCCTACACCAGGAATGTAACCTACAATATGTGGAAGAAAAAGATAGAAGGGTAAATGAGAAAATTGAACTAATTCAACTTGGCTACCTAAGATTTCTTCGCTTCAGGGAGAGGACAGGCTATAGCAAATCGTCTTTTTGGTAGGCTATTTCCAGCCAATTCTTCGTCACGGCATGTTATTTATTTAAACGCATATTACTGATACAGTAGGAATAATCAATTGAAAGAATATCCCTTTCAAAAGGAAAACATTGTACATTTTAGAAATAATTAGGTTCGATTTGATCTGTGAACTGAGCTATTGAGCTCACCCTCTCCCATGAATGGGCTACCAATTTCTAGCGGTTGCCAAGCGACAGTCCGTTTGGGAAGGGGGGGGGGGCGTCGTCACACAGACTATGAAAGGATCTTTTGATTAGTATGTGAATTGATTAGGTTATCTATATACACTTCACACTTCATACAGGCTTAATGCTCTAAAGCTCATTGCAACAGGCTATGTTTGACTATGATGCTACTGAGAGAGGGGCGACAAAATATCAATGAACACTTATTGGGTTTTAAAAAACAACATCAACTCCCATTATGTAAGCGTTTGTTCTTAACGGCTTAGATGCCTTAATTCCGCTCCTATTGTAGATTTATTGTAAATAACAGACGGATATATTGTACATTTCATGTTTGCAGTAACATACATTTTGCACATTGTGCAAAAACAGCTTGTCCGTTTAGAACGATGTACACTTTCTTTAGAAACGAATGGGCAAATGTGTTAGCCTTGCCTTTACAATAATTTGGTCAACTGACCATTATTGAGTTAAAGTAAAACAATGATCCAAAGACCCAATATTTAGAAGCATTATTAGCAGTACAATACAGATAGAGATCATTTTCTTTGTCTATTAGTAAATTAGTGACTCTTCTCAAGCAATTGGCAGCAGGTACCTTCATGATTCACTAGATGGCACTGTATATCAGACGCCCACATTCAAATGATGGGGTAAAACCGTTAAAATGTGCAGAGTATGGCAGCCCTAATACATCATAAGTGAGATGTAACATGTCAATAGTACATGTGTGCAAAGATAGAATAACAGTATATCAATAACAGTATAACAGAAATACTCTCATGCTAAATAATCAAACTGTGTTGTCACCCTGCAGAATTCAGGTGTAAGATTTCTTTACAAGTTTGCCATTCATAATCTGTTTAGTAAACATTTATTATATCAAATCCAATGTTTTAACTCAGACTCAGGTTGAAGTTCATTTCCTGTGTTCTTTGTTGTTGCTGTTCTTTGTTTATGTGTCTGTTTATATACTAGCAAAACTCAGTGAGTTTAGGACAACCTGTGAGACTACATAATGTTTCTTCTGGACATTCTACTAACTCCAGTATAGTGGATAGAGGCTGCTAGTGTAATTATTGATAATATTAATAATAATAATGACAATAATTAATTCCACTTATATAGTGTAGTGTGTGTGTGTGTGTATGTGTGTGTGTGCCTGCCTGCCTATATACTGTACCTCCCTTTGTGTGTTAAATTGTGTGTGTGTGTGTGTGTGTGTGTGTGTGTGTGTGTGTGTGTGTGTGTGTGTGTGTGTGTGTGTGTGCATTATTTACTGTGATGATCAAAATAAAAAATGTAATGAATGTAAAAAAAGATTCTGTAATTTTGCAGTCAGTTCATTGTTCAGGCATAATTACATTCATACAGTATCCATACAGACCGCTACTTTTTTTAACAATTGTGTCAATACATATATGGTACTAACATACATATGGTACTAACATACATATGGTACTAACATACATATGGTACTAACATACATATGGTACTAACATACATATGGTACTAACATACATATGGTACTAACATACATATGGTACTAACATATCAGTTAGTGTTTAGCAGAGGAATGTTCCAAGGAATTACAGTCTAAAGGGCCCTTGCATAAGTAACATGTTACATAGGGAATAGGGTGCACACATAGGGAATAGGGTGCACACTTCTCAAACTTTAGATGATATTCCATCTAACACATGGGTGTTACAAATTAAAGCTGAAATATCTACTAATCACTCATTTAAATGTAATTTTAGATTGTATAACATATGAAATGTAGCCTGCTTCTCATGAGACAGCCAGTTCTAAACTGTTGATGTAGATGTCCTTTGGAGCACCCATGCACATGTACAGTATCACTAGTCAATCATTCAAGGTAAGCCACCTGTGCACATGTACAGTATCACTAGTCAATCATTCAAGGTAGGCCAGTGTAATACTGAGCTGGATAATATTCCCTTCTGCAATATGTAGGCTGCATATTCAATTAGTAAGCGCATATCTATGTTGTTTTCAGCTTGAACATAAAAAATTCACATGTCTGGTTTTTGGCTAATGAGTATGTCCAGACAGAATATCCGATCTAGAATGAGCTTGTCATTTGTAACCATTAGAAGGAGAAACAGAAAACGTACATTTGATCCACGTCTAGGTGCATTCCTTTGATCCATGTCTAGGTGCATTCATTTGATCCATGTCTAGGTGCAGTCATCTTCTTTTAGTTCCAAGTTCTTCGTTTAGTTGAACTCCACATGAGGGACCTTAACGTGTTTATTAAGTGTCTGTCAACTCCATATTAATGCCTGTAGTTTTGGAATGGGATGTCCAACAAGCTCATATGGCTGTGATGGTCGGGTGTCCACATACATTTGGTCTTATAGGGTATCTGGGTACTGAAATACAGGGCTTGTTTAATAGTTTTAGCTGCAATAACTGGATTTCAGCTTGACAAAGAGACTCCGATCTTCACTTGAAAATGTATTGTCATCAAAAAACATTACAACAACATTACAAAAACATTACAACAACATTACAACAACATTACAAAAACATTACAACAACATTACAACAACATTACAAAAACATTACAAAAACATTACAAAAACATTACAACAACATTAAAAAAACATTACAACAACATTACAAAAACATTACAAAACTAAACAAGCTATTTGACCCTGGACAGAAAGGTTTAAAGGTTTTAAGTGTCCTGCGTAATGTGTTGCAAGAAGAGCTCAAGGTTTTCTCTGGGTTAAGATTCAATGATGTCTGCTGACAAGAGAGTGTAAGCTATGACTGAGCCCTTGAATTTAATGAAAATATAAAAACAGTAAATACCAGTACCTGGTAACAGAATGATTGTAACACAATGATGTCAAGGGTACCCAAACTTTACTATATAGACATGTGTATTGATGATCTTTCTGTGTAATGTTTGGTATTCATTGAGATGTCACCTGAATAGTAAACAATAGTTCAACCAGTATCTGTCATTCTTTGCATGTTTGATTATTATTCTACAAATTGAAAAACAAAAGCAAATATTTGAATATTTTCCTACAGAAATTAAAGCATTCTTCATTCTTTTTCCACATACATGAATTATGGAAAGTAGTTGAGGAAAAACATAGAGTATACTGTATGTCTTTAATACAAATTTATTTTTGTAAAAAAAAGATAATTTGATGTACTCCTACAAACCTCACAGGTTTGTTCTCATGGACTCAACCTGCTTTCAGTATAAATAACCATAATCATGTTACGTTATCATTTTCAGTGTAAATAACCATAATCATGTTACGTTATAATTTTCAGTGTGAATAAGCATAACCATGTTACATTATAATTTTCAAGCTGAAAACCCTTGGAAGATTAGGTTGGAACACATTAATCCAAGAAGAACGTTTCTATGAAAAAGGTGTGGCAACAACGAATCATAAATCCCTGTCCACAGGGTACCTTGAAAGCACAATATTTGTGTAGTCAGTGTAAACCTGAATCAATTTGGAATGTGCAAATTATTAATTTTGTTTGCTCTAATCTGGGAATTTGCTGTCGGGTGCATTTATTAGCAAAACTAGATGAGAAACAGAGTATCCCTGTTGGCTTTTCTCTTTATTTGAATGAGGCCGCTGCTGTAGGATCATCTAGTATCTTCTTGGGTCTCATCAGAAACAGTTCCTTCTGTGTTAGTCTTTGTGTGTGTTTGTGTCAGTTTGGCTCTGAGTGCGTTCGTGTGTGTCGGTGTGGAGAAGGGGGAGAGAGAGTGAGAGAGAGAGGGATAGAGAGGGAGAGAAAGAAGGGCAGAGCAACGCTGAGAGTGGGCGATCGAAGAGCCACAGTGCCATAGAGAGAAGAATAACAACCAGACAAGAGAAGGTGAGAACTGTGCGGCTTTTCATTGAAACAACCCATTGAACAGGCTTACGTAAGGCCACCTATGAAACAGACGATGTGTCAGCGTATATCCAGATCTAGCAAAGGAGGACTCAAAACAATAGTGAGGGTTTGATCGATAGAGGAAAGATATTGAGGGGCGGTCTTCTGTCACAATATGTTGGGCCAATCAGCATTCAGCACTCAGTTGTGGTTCAGTCCTTTTCCATCAACAATCACCTGGGTTAGTTGTCCAAGTAGGCAGGATCCTTTATTGTTTTGTCAAACTGGTTGCCAGGTGACGACTGTAAGGTGCACCGGCTGTGAGGTTAAGAAAGTGTGGCAGGCTGTGTGTGTTTCAGAAGAAAGATAGTGTTGTATATTTCTGCCATCTAAAACATCTTCAGAAACAGTCTGAGTTGGTATAAATGTCACATGACCGTTACAATGAGCTATGGATCCCCCCCATTGTAAGCTCTCTGTGTTTCTACTGCTGCACTGAAAAGGAGTGAGGGAGAGAGACAGGGGCGAGTTGCATAGATTTGCCAAGAGTTGGATTTCATCTGTGCCCTTCCCCTTGCCAAGAAAATACAGGTAATTGTGTTCCGTCCTATAAAAGCCTTCTTGTATGGGTGACCTTTTAGGTGGGACTTGGCTCGGTCCACTCTGCTGTAAATGTACTGTATGTTGAATCAAATGGGGCAGCTATGTTTGTAACCTATTAGATGTGCTCCTACACAAAACACGGCAAGGTGTTGACATTCTTTCATCTACTCTCTCACAATAATGGCAACCTGGTCACGGACCCTAGAATACCTACTGTACTATTATTTTTAATCATAGCACCAGTGCACACAATACACCTTTCTTCTAGTAACATAGAACTATAGACCACACCTAGGCCTTCTTTAACATAACATTATTCTAGTAACATAGAACTATAGACCACACCTAGGCCTTCTTTAACATAACATTATTCTAGTAACATAGAACCATAGACCACACCTAGTCCTTCTTTAACATAACATTCTTCTAGTAACATAGAACCATAGACCACACCTAGGCCTTCTTTAACATAACATTTTTCTAGTAACATAGAACCATAGACCACACCTAGTCCTTCTTTAACATAACATTCTTCTAGTAACATAGAACTATAGACCACACCTAGGCCTTCTTTAACATAACATTCTTCTAGTAACATAGAACTATAGACCACACCTAGGCCTTCTTTAACATAACATTATTCTAGTAACATAGAACTATAGA
>JACXGM010010919.1:14838-25863 GCA_016801145.1 Umbra pygmaea | reverse complement strand
GAGGAGCTGACTGAACATTAAGAGAAGCTGACAGAACATTAAAAGGAGCTGACTGAACATTAAAAGGAGCTGACAGAATATTAAGAGGAGCTGACAGAACGAAAAGAGGAGCTGACTGAACATTAAGAGGAGCTGACAGAACATTAGGAGGAGCTCACGGAACATTAGGAGGAGCTGACAGATCATAAAGAGGAGCTGACTGAACATTAAGAGGAGCTGACAGAACATTAAGAGGAGCTGACTGAACATTAAGAGGAGCTGACTGAACATTAAGAGGAGCTGACTGAACATTAAGAGGAGCTGACAGAACATTAAGAGGAACTGACTGAACATTAAAAGAAGCTGAGAAAACATTAAAAGGAGCTGACAGAACATTAGGAAGAGCTGACTGAACATTAAGAGGAGCTGACATAACATTAAGAGGAGCTGACTGAACATTACAAGGAGGCAAGCCTCATCCAAACCTTCCATTAGACGCAGCAGACCTCATCCAAACATTCTATCAGAAACAGCAGACCTTATTCGAACCCTCTTTTAGACTCAGCAGACCTCGTCCAACTCGGATCAGACTCAGCAGGCCTCATCCAAACCTTTCATTGGACGCAGCAGACCTCACCTCAAGCCAGCAGCATAGAGCCCTGTATTGCACTGCTGGTTTGCTTCTAAAGCTAAGCAGGGTTGGGCCTGGTTAGTCCCTGGATGGGAGACCAGTGCTGCTGGAAGTGGTGTTGGCCAGTAGGGGGCACTCTTCCCTCTCGTCTAAAGATCATTCCCAATGCCCCAGGGTAGGGATGGGGACGTCTGCCCTGTGTAGGGTGCCGTCTTTCAGATGGGATGTTAAACGGGTGTCCTGACTCTCTGTGGTCATTAAAAATCCCATGGCACTTATTGAAAGAGTAGGGGTGTTAACCCCGGTGTCATGGCCAAATTCCCAACCAGGCCTCACCTCAATCATGGCCACCTAATAATCCCCCTCCTTCCTAATTGGCATACATAACTACTCACCTGTCCACCTGAAAGCTGATGTGTGGTGAGCGTTCTGGCGCAAACATGGCTGCCGTGCATCACCCAGGTGGGTGCTACACATTGGTGGTGGATGAGGTGGGCTTTCCCCCTCACTGTGTAAAGCGCTTTGAGTTCCTTAGAAGAAAAGCGCTATATAAATTGAATGCATTATTATTATTATTATTATTAGACCTCATCCAAATATTCTATCAGAAAAAGCAGACCTCATTCAAACCCTTTATCAGACTCAGCAGACCTCATCCAACCCTCTATCAGACTCAGCAGACCTCATCCAAACCCTCTATCAGACTCAGCAGACCACTTCTAACTCGGATCAGACTCAACAGACCTCGTCCAACTCGGATCAGACTCAGTAGGGCCTCATCCATACCCTCTATCAGACTCAGCAGACCTCATCCAACCCTCTATCAGACTCAGCAGACCTTATCCAAACCTTCCATTAGACGCAGCAGACCTCATCCAAATATTCTATCAGAAAAAGCAGACCTCATTCAAACCCTCCATCAGACTCAGCAGACCTCATCCAACCCTGTATCAGACTCAGCAGACCTCATCCAACCCTCTATCAGACTCAGCAGACCACTTCTAACTCGGATCAGACTCAACAGACCTCGTCCAACTCGGATCAGACTCAGTAGGGCCTCATCCATACCCTCTATCAGACTCAGCAGACCTCATCCAAACCCTCCATCAGACTCAGCAGACATCATCCAACCCTCCATCAGATTCAGCAGACCTCATCCAGCAGACCTCATCCAACCTTCTATCAGACTGAGCAGACCTCGTCCAACTCGGATCAGACTCAGCAGACCTCATCCAAACCCTCTATCAGACTCAGCAGACCTCATCCAAACCCCTTATCAGACACTGCAGACCTCATCCAAACATTCTGACCTTAATATCAAACATAAATTAAAACACTTAGTTTCGAAAACATGTCCAAGATCCAAAACATGTCCAAGATTCAAAACATGTCCAAGGTCCAAAACAAATAATAACCAGGTTTGTTTTTAAAATCCTTTACAGAGGTTTGGAGTCTGTTCAACCTATTGTACCAAAGGTCATCTGGCAGATGCTTTAAAGTCAATCCATATGAAACCAGGACTACACAGACCATGATTTCTGGGATTTTCACACATTTCCATAAAGCGTTTCTTTGAAGAAAGGATTCTTGACATAGTTGTAATATTTGTATCTCAATCAATAACTTAGAAAGAATTCATCAAATGTAGCACATGTTTAGCATTTTGGCTCTCCTGACATTTCTGAAAATGTTATAATGAAAACCTAAGGTTAAACAAGCTGAACTTGCTGTGTCTTATGAAGCTGCTTGCTCTGTAATATGAGTGGGATCACCTTCTGGACCTAACTATCATACATTTTATAATGTACCAACATTTGCATAGTATGAGACGTAACCTATCATAGTCCTGCTTTTGTTTAATTTTATCCTACTGTATATAAGTCAACAACAGAAGGGGATTACTGTGAATACATATTCAGATGAACTCTGTTGGTTATGTTTTACAAACTGAATCATAACTCTAAAAACAAGAACTTCTAATTGCCCGTATAACAAAACATTCAACAATAGAATATTGAAATTGAAAAACTAACTGAATTGTTATTGAAATCAAAATAATACACATATTACAGAGCAAGCTGTACTACATTTTTAAAATGTAAAGCTACTTTAGTTACATTCCAGTTACATGTTGAGTTCACAAGTTTTGGGAAGTTCCTAATTAAGACAAAATGATCAGGTAAATGGAGTTTATATCTTAACAGTTACCTATAAAGCAAAAAAAAAGAGTAAAGAAAATATCAATCATGGTCACCATTCAGATATGAACTCCATTTACCTGATCATTTTGTCTTAATTAGGGACTTCCTAAAACTTGTGAACTCAGCAAGTAACTGGAATGTAAATGTACAAGTTACTTCACCCAACACTGACTCTTTGCTTTTTAAATTTAATACCTGACAAAGTAACATTATGGTCTTGCATTTAGACATTAGAGTTGTTGAATATTATGTGAGAATTCATTCTCTAGGTTCAATTCTATGAATGTGTTTACCAGAAACCCCCCCAGATCCAAGCATTTTTCACATGATTTTCTATGGACTAGCTCATGTCATCACTCTGAACTTGATCATTTCCTTCACACAGAACACCTTTCTTAGAACTCCAGCTTTCTCCCACAGCCCAAACCTAGTCCATTACCAACTCCTTATAGTTTGGTCTTAGCAGCAGTGGGCCTCCCAGAGGCTGGACTTATTATCCACTGAGACATGGCTGATTTCATGCCATTTCCACACTGCTGGATTTACAGCTTCCTGTGCATGTACTCCAGGGCTGCAGTGCCATTGTGGTGTGAACATGGGCCCTCTGGTTAGAGTGCGGTGCAGTGTCTCTGTGTTGACAATCCACTGGCCCTTAACCTCCAGTGTTGTTACTGCTGGCTGACAATTTGACCTGCACAGCGCTATGACTCTGGCTGCTAGAAGAGTTACATGTGGAAGTTGCCCTTGTTGACCTGCTCCATTCAGTTGGGAAAGATAACATTGCCACAGAGATATACAAGACGTTAATACACAGATCTGATAGGCAGGGAAGGTCAAAAGGTTACCATAAGTTCCCAGACATTGCAACTGGTTAGGATGTGTGCATGTGTGGCCGTGAGCGTGTCATCTGTTTGCTGGGTGACTTACTGTAGCAGTGGGTGTCACTGACAGTGGTACAGGCATTCTCCTCAATCTCCCCATCGTCACAGATGGTACAGGGCAGGCATGGGTCCAGGGAGCTCTCCCGGTCAGAGTAGGTGTCATCGATACACTCCTCACACACCGTGTCGTGGTCGTGATTGCAGTGCTCCAGCACGCCCTGGCCCACAGGGCACATGGTGCAGTGCTCGCAGCGACCAGACACCTCGCCTAGGTAGTAGTTGTAGTTGCACACACAGATGGCATCGTTGGAGTCGGTGCAGGGTCTTTGCATGCGCATCAGTCCGGTGCACATGGTGCAGGCACTGCAGGTCTCCAGGTGGCTGTAGTTCTCTGAGTAGGTCTCACCTGGGAGATGAGCAAAAGGAGAGAGGAGAAACAATGATGAGTGGGGATGAGGGAGGGAGGAGAGAGTAATATGAGGAGGACATAATGGTGTAAGGAAGAGAGAGACAGTCTAATGTCGTAAATCACATTGATTGGGTGCTCTTGTCCAGGTGCTCTTGTTCAGGAAGCTAACTGAAGACCACCTTTCTCATTACTATACCGATCTCTTCATTGCACTAAGATGTCTGAATCATACACAACGTGACCTGCTGTAATGATATACCGCTTTTGCTCGACCTGAACAGACACTGAGATGGCCTCCATTCAAAATGAATCAAGCTAAGTTCGTCACAAAGGATCATTGATCGTTCTGATGCTGACATTTTGGAGTATTTTTCAAGTGGAGAACAATAAAGGCTGAGATGAGCGTTGTTAGACAGTTTTGGGTAATGGTACTGATTACTGTATCCTGAGCCAACTGTAGGTCTCTTCAGTTTTCCTCTCCAGTTATAATCTCATGCTAGGCTGGAGTGCTAGTGATCATGCTAAATTATTGGCAGAAATTCTTTTGTGAAACCCCGGAACTAGTGCCCATGAATAGGCGTATTGCAAGTGTGTAGATTACATTGAAAGTAAAATGCCTGCCATCTTGGATTATGCCTCTAGTTGATACAAGTGCATAAGCAGACTTTAGTCTTTAGGAATCTTTGTGCTTTATGTGGAACTTAAGTGGGGAAAGTGTTGATCCCAAAAACGGGATTCTAATCATCCAGAGAGGTCCTAGCAGTAGAGTCATCCTAGCAGTAGAGTCATCCTAGCAGTAGAGTCATCCTAGCAGTAGAGTCATCCTAGCAGTAGAGTCATCCATTAGTATTACATCGTCATATAGAATTATTTTCAGATATAATTGGAACACGACTGAATTATTTATAGAATTTGTTATGTTAGTGGTGGTGAAAGATGGGAGATGAGAGGCTGGGCAGGCGGGGTGAACATCACAGCGTGATCCCCATCAGATACAGTGTTCCCTATCTCCCTCTGAGCCTCTTGTCTGATGCTCTGAAAAGGGAGGAGGGAGCAAGCATGGTGAGCACCAGCCTGGAAAGCTAACAGTCCCTGTACTCCATGTCACGGGCCACAGCGCCTAGCCTTTCTGCCGTCTTGAAATATGAACAATTCTTTTATTAATGAGCTCAAGGATAGCAGAGGATTTAAACCTAATTGGATTATGCTGAAAGTTATCCTTCAATCACAACAATTATGCAAATATTGCTACACATTTCCCCTCTCTCCACAGAACACGGTTTAATCCGGTTCCCAAGCAGTCTGTCAAATTTAGCTAAAATTAAATTAAGTACTAATATACTCCATAAAATATGTAAGCTTTCTTTTTTTAAACCTCAAATTACAACAAATTACCCAGCTTTCCTAATGTTTGTTATTCACTTTGTCTTTGTTGATAATTAAATTTTCACGGATCTACATTTGGTCATGGAAAATGTTAATGATATTGCCAATGACCAATAAGCAAAAATGTTTTCCTAAAGGCCAGTCCGTTCGTAAATGACAGTGGATCAAAATGGAACATTTGAGGAACAAACTGGTAGTGAAACTAGGAGGGACTCTGTGTGTGGTCACTTCAGCATAGAGCTTCATAACACTCCCTTGCTTTTAAAAACTGCCAGGGATGCATTTTTCTGTGCGTCTGCATCTCCGTGAGAATACCTTGGGGCGTGTTTCTGTGTGTGTGCCAGAATGGGTCCTTCCTTATGTAGTACATTGTCTATGTGTGTGTCTGTGTCAAGACGAGCAGCGGAAAGGTTGGCAGTTGTTGTGTTTTGCAAGAGAGTGTGTTTCGCTGGTATGAAAAGCCCTGGAGTGATGTCCCAGTGCTGGGCTATGCTCTGGCATGTAAACACTAGCTGGAACAGGCTGGGTCTAATAGCTCCAACACCTTGTAAACAACAGCACAGCTTAGTAACTGACAATAAGAGTATCATCAGAGACACGTTAGCCACAAACGAGTGGGAAGAAACGGCTTGGACACATTAGAGTAGGATAAACGTTGGAAGAGGATTTCATAAAGCAGTCTCATACTGCGAAGATCAGGTGTTACCTCCACTGAGTTTCCACCTCCGACCATTTTGCGGTAACATGTGTAAACACTGAAGTTCGATTAAAAATCTAGTGAATATCAAATAATTTATTATGGGAATCTATTAACATGGTGCAAGTCAATGGAAAGACCTGGGTTTGATCTGTTTGTACTGACAGATAGAACCAGCCTCGGGTGTTATTGGTCTCTAGAAGGCCTATCAACAGTTAGCGAGCAGTGAGTGGTGCAAACGGTACTGACCTCTTTGTAGATCCAAATCTAGCAGTCTTATGAACTGACTGAGTGAGCTAGGCCTTCGATCCAGAGGATAAATATCTGACTTTAGGGTAAACGATGCTTTGAGACAGTAAGACTGCAAGCCGTTCTTTTCTTTTCAGTCGGCCTCGACGGTAATACCTTTCCTTCTCTTCCCCAATTCTCCCACAGTGCAGTGCAGGAGGTCTCTAACTAATTTTAGCTGGTGTGTATAAATCTCAATGCAACCATTGTATATAAACATGTCGAAACACATCAAACACATATGCATTGAATACTCTGCACACCAGGCCAACAAACAAGCAGACCAAAGAGGACATATGACTGGTGACAGGCAGAGAAAGAGAGATAGGGTGAGAGAGAGAGAACAAAAGGGAGGGTGGAAGAGAGAAAGTTGGAGAAGTCAACAAGGGAGAAAATATGTTCCCATGGCTACCCAAATGGTAGCAAGATGTTTCCTATCTCAGTGGTCCCATCATTACTGCCCTCCTCTACATATTGTGCAGTAGGATACTGTCAGCAGTCAGGTGTTGGATGATGGATGTAGTGTAAATGTGCCAATACAGCCATGAGTTGCCCCCCCTTCACCATACCCTGAAGTGTTTCGACCCCATTAGATAAGCATCATTAATAATGCAGGTCTGGACATCCTTAAGCTTCTCCTGTGTCCCTCCTCTTCTCCATCATCAGCACTATGCTGTTGTCTGCGTGCTTCTAGGGCCCTGTGGCCAAGGGCCATTTCCCCCATTAACATGCTGTTCTAACATCAGGCCATATGGCTGTTCTTTGTGCTAGTCTCACATACAGCTTCAATAGCGGGACGTTAATCGTGTAAGCAACAGGTAATGGGAAATGTTATGTGGATTATATTTAACAGATATTTTTGTAGGGTTTGATAGTGTTTCTCAGGGAACTTCACAGACTCTCGTCTTTTCTCTTTACGGTTATTTACAATAAAACTTGAAATATGAATTTCTCGTTGTAGACATGAAACATTTTTTTAATTGGTGTGTAGATACAGACGTTTCAGTGGTTTACTTGGCTCAAACCTGAGGTTTCCAGCATCTGTTTAGGGTATTATGAACTTTATCGTACTGTACATCTTTGGATATTAAATTGAGAAGTTATATCTGGTTATAATTATCTGTGATCCCTGATTAGCCTGCCCAATTCGGCTCTGGGGTCAGTGGAGAAGTTCAGTAGTTTCCGCTGCAACAGCCACACAGGAATCGGACGTTATAATTTCTCCACAGCCTCCATTCCACAATGATCTACAATGAGTCTGGTAATTTTTGAACACACTTCATTGACTAAGGAAGCTGTGGTTTTCCTCTGTTATCTCTCTCTAAACTCCAATTGAATATCAGTAGTTTGGAGGGCTTTCTAAATGTTTAATTGACTGGCAGGGTTCTGCATATTCTCTCTTCTTCCACAGTTCATAGCAGTCCTGCATTTCCAGTGAGAGGCAGCTCTGGATGTGCTGTGTCCCATGACAGGTAGAGAGGAAACGGAAGGGACAGATAAATATTTCAGCGGTGCTGACGTTGACAGGCGTCTAGACCTGGGAGAAAAGGAAAGGGCAATGGGGCGGGGGGGCTGGCTTAGTGGGACAGGAAGTATAGAGCAGAGGAAAAAAAGATAAATAGAGATGCCACCATATTTACAGTGAAACAGGAACCTTTTTTACCTTTTAAAATATTAATACAGGCACTTTAGGAAATTCTGCTTCTATCTGGAAATGTTGTTTTGCTGCACTGCCTATTGAAACACTATCTAAAACAAATTTTGTTTGTGTTTCATGGAAATGTTCAAAACCATTTATGGACACCTTTTCTGCATCATGGCTCAAGATAATGATTTGAAACAGGAGTAGCTCTGTTTAGGAGCTCTATCTCATCATTTCTGTCCCTGTTACAGCCGATGAGTCACAGAGGGTGAGGCGAGAGAAGGGGTGACTGTATGTTAGTGATCGGGGAGAGGGGGGCATATGAAACACTCTGTCAGGCAGGCAAAGGTCAGCAATGTCACTCACATAATTGCAGTGCTGAGCAGTGCTTTATAATTTGCCATGAACTGATCTTTATCACAGTAAAAGTGAAACTGTTTATAAGTTCATTTATAAAATAGACTAACATAGAATAACTGAATGCCAATAAGTCACGTGACATTTGACATCATTTAGATCAGTTAACAAAAGCAACACAGTCCATATCAGGATGTGTCCGTTTATTTCGCTGAGAAGCCAAGCGGACCCAATTTCCCGCTGTAATCCATCACTGTGTTATTTGTTGATAATTATTCATTAGTATCCAATCTTCCTCCCTTCCTCCACCATTCTGTAATTTCCTGTTGTATGTTGGGTCGCTGTCCACACGCACTGCTTGACTGTACAACAATTGAACAGCTGCTATTTATACAAGTGAGATCTTTAACTGACTCACATTCAGGAAGCTTTTGACACTGTGTTAAGTCATGCCTAGTGACTGCTGATCCCTCTAATTTACTCTCCTAATTCCATCCATTTCCAAAAAAAACAGAGCTTCCCAAAGCTTTGGCATATTTCCAGATAACGTTCAACTTCTTGTGACACTTGACAAAAAGGCAGGTACC
This sequence comes from Umbra pygmaea, assembly GCA_016801145.1. NCBI lineage: Eukaryota > Metazoa > Chordata > Actinopteri > Esociformes > Umbridae > Umbra > Umbra pygmaea. The sequence goes on along the minus strand of JACXGM010010919.1, from coordinate 16,805 downwards.
TAAAGTTAACACCATAAAATACATTCACTGTAGGCTGAAACATACAAATGTTTCCCTTTGAATTGAAAAAGATTGAGCACCAATTGTTAATATGCTGAATGATCCCACGTAGATGTGAATGCTTCACCAACAAGAATTCAGAATGGTCCTGTTATGTGGCATAGAATACTACAATCCATGTGAAACTGCAGGTTAGGTTTTGTTTAAGTTCAACCCCAATGATTCTACTAAATCAAAGGTCTTCAACACTCTCTTCATGGACCCTCAGACTTTGCTCAGTTTTGTTGCAGCCCTGAAAGGCTGACCTAATTTGTTAAATTAAGGCTTGATGCCTAGTTGACAAGCCTAACAGGTGTGTGTCTGCTCAGGGCTACAACAACACTGACAGATCTCGGGGTGCTTGAGGAGAAGGCTGAAGATGTCTGTCCTACATTTAGCTTTGTCCCGTTCATAATTTAGGCACTGCTTCATTTCATAAACCCCCTGCAGACGTGTGTCTTCTGAAGCACACCTGATGCCGTTCTGGTTCTTGCTACGTGGTTTCCTTAACCAGGCATTGTAGACTGGAATCCCTATGCGCTGGAAGAAACGCAGTCTCCTGACTTTGTTTTGCCTTCTTGACTTTGATACAATGTTTCCTCATACAGTATGAGTATAAAACCTCTTGCAGGTAACATAAACTATACGGCCAAATATATGAGCTTGTTGGACATCCCATTCCAAAACCATGGGAATTAGTGTGGAGTTGGCCCCTCCTTTGCGACTATAACCGCCGCCACTTTTCTGAGAAGGCTTTCCACAAGATTTTGGAGTGTGTCTGTGGGAATTTGTGCCCATTCAGCCAAAAAGACATTTGTGTGGTCAGGCACTTAAGTTGGACGAGAAGGCCTGGTTCGCAATCCACCTTCCATTTTGTCCCAATGGTGTTCAACGGGGTTGAGGTCAGGGCTCTGTGCAGGCCACTGGAGTTCCTCCACACCAAACTCATCGAACCATGTCTTTATGTACTGCTTTGTGCACAGGGGTACAGAAATGCAGGATCAGGAAAGGGCCTTCTCTAAACTATTGCACAAATCCAATTTTCTAAAGTGTTTTTGTATCCTGTAACATTAAGATGACCCTTCACTGGAACAAATTCTGAAAAACAGCCCCAGACCATTATCCCTCCTGCACCATTAGTAGGTGTGTCCACATAATTTGGGCCATATAGTGTAATTACATAAATAGCTACCTCAGTGAATTAAACAGTATTTTATTTGTAAAGATTTGCACAATGGCTTTTTTACAGCACCTAGTGCACCACTGGCCATCTACAGTATGTGTTAGCCTGCAAGGGTTGCACTAGTTTGCACTAAAATTTGGTGGGCTAGTTAGTTAGCACTAGCTAGTTGTTCTTTACCATGCCTAGCATGCTAAAAAAGTAAAAGTACACCATAGTTGTTGGTCACCAAAGTTTTGTGATTTGTACTGAAATCATTATGATCTCAAGCGGCTATTTTTTATGTGGTTTTTGCTGAGTGAAAACTTGAATATCATTGTAAAGGACCCTTACATTTTTCAATGTGATTTCATCGTGAAATTTTGAAAGCAGCTATTAATTGCCTCCTCAATTTGGCCCAGTGATAAGGTAGAACAGTGGTTCTCAAACCTCACCTGGGGGACCCCTAGCCATGCCATATATTAGATTTCCAAAGAAACCTACCATTACCTGCCTAAATGACTACCGCCCAGTAGCACTGACCTCCATCATCATGAAGTGCTTCGAGCGGCTGGTCAGAACCCACATCTGCGCCGCCCTCCCGGACACCTTGGACCCCCTACAATTTGCATACCGCCCCAACAGATCCACAGACGATGCCATCGCACTAACGGCACACACTGCCCTCTCCCATCTGGAAAAAGGGAACACATACGTGAGGATGCTATTTGTGGACTACAGCTCAGCATTCAACACTATTGTTCCTGCT
>JACXGM010010917.1:0-25664 GCA_016801145.1 Umbra pygmaea | reverse complement strand
TAATATCAGATTGAGTACTGTTCGTTATCAGTCTGAGATATGGAGACATTGGCACACATGCTTATTTTTAGCAAAATAGATGTTGTAATTGTGAATGTATGTTTATTTATGAGTGGGTATATAGGATCTTATGAAATAAGTGTTGTTGTTTTGTACTTTACTTTTTATATTGGACCATGAGTCTGTAAATAAAGAAATAATAAAAAAATAATAATATATGAATAGATTACATTCCCAAAAATAATATATTAGATGGACTCTAAGTAGGGCCAGAGGTGGACACCATCCTCACGATCACTCAAAGTTGGAGGTGTTGGTGATGTTTCTGGTTGTTCCATTTTGAAACAAACTAAAAGCTCAAGTGTTCTCAATTCACCTTTGGCTAAGCCCCGCCCCCCTTATTTACATCTGAAAACTTCATCTGGGCTCTGGTTTGGAATCAACATGGCTTATGCTGTGACAGCTCTTTTTGTTGAAATTTTATCAAACTTTTATAAAGCAGCAAATAAAGTGTCCGATAGAAGTAGGCAAAAGGGGCTGCAATATGCGTTGGAAGGCTATATTCAAGACATACAGGTGAAGCTAGGAACACAAGGCATCCAAACAGAGGCAAAAGCATACTTGGTCACAGTAAAAAATTTTACCTAAGCATATCCTACTAATCGAGACGGAGGCTGGGACTAATAATATCAAGGACCAACACTGTTCATGCAAAGCTGGGTAGGTCTCTATTCACTTCTATAATCGTTATTACAAAGCAAACGGACTACTCGAGTATAACGTTGTATTCATTAGCAGCGTGTGCTAGCGTATCAACAACCGGTATGCTAGGTAACATTAATGTTAGCTAACACTTGTCAGGATTTGACTTCGATTTTGGGAAGCGACAAAAAACAGACACCCCCCTCCAACCTCTCTGGGAAACGCGTATCTGTGTTACAAATGCCCCAGGCACAATGTTTAACCATATTTTTGATAAAACTACGATGGTAATAGCCTGCCGAGACCAAAAATCTGTGCCGCCCTTCCGGACACCTTGGACCCCCTACAATTTGCATACCGCCCCAACAGATCTACAGACGATGCCATCGCACAAACGGCACACACTGCCCTCTCCCATCTGGAAAAAGGGAACACATACGTGAGGATGCTATTTGTGGACTACAGCTCAGCATTCAACACTATTGTTCCTGCTAAGTTCATTCCCAAGCTCAGGACCCTGGGTTTTAACACCTCCCTGTGCAACTGGATCCTGGACTTCCTAACGAGCAGACCCCAGATGGTGAGAATGGGCAACCTAACCTCCTCTGCACTAACCCTGAGCACCGGAACCCCACAGGGCTGCGTACTCAGTCCCCTCTTGTACGCCCTGTTCACATATGATTGTGTGGCCACACGCAGTTCTAACATCATCATAAAGTTTGCTGACGACACAACCATCCTAGGTCTCATCTCCGACAATGATGAAACCGCTTACAGAGAGGAGGTAAATGCCTTGGCTACCTGGTGCCAGAGCAAAAACCTCTCAATGTCAGCAAGACTAAGGAGATGATAGTGGACTTTAGGAAACGGCAGAGGGAGGGTCTTGCCCCCATACACATCGATGGAGCTGAAGTTGAGAGAGTTCCAGAGTTCAAGTTCCTCGGTTTGTTCATCAGTGACGATCTCACATGGTCCCGTCAGACTAGCTCGGCAACAAAAACTGCCCAATAGCGCCTATACTTCCTGAAGAGATTCAAGAAGTTTGGCATGTCTGCCAGGATTTTAATAAACTTCTACAGGTGCACCATTGAAAGCATCCTTTCAGGTTGCATTACAGCATGGTATGGCAGCTGCTCCGCTGCTGATCGTAAGGCCTTTCAGAGGGGGGTGAAATCAGCGGAGCGCATCATAGGCTGCTGTCTCCCCTCCGTGCAAGGGATCTACCACAAGCGATGCCTGAGGAAAACACAGAACATTCTAAGAGACCACAGCCATCCAGGCCGTGACCTTTTCTCACTGCTGCCATCTGGTAGACGTTACCGGAGCATCAAGGCACAGACTACCAGATTAAAAAACAGTTTCTTTCTGCAGGCCATTCGGCTGCTCAACATGGAACATTGATCACAAATCACAAAACAAATCATTTCTTGAGCCCTGACATTCTCTGGTCACTTTATCCACTCTACATCTGATGTAGCAGAATTCAATGCACCTTTAAAAGTAATTTTCCATGCCATATTTATAATATTTATTACTTCTGCTGTCATACACTCTCTGGACCACTGCTCAGTCCATAGTGTATTGCTGTTATTAATATTACTATCGTTTTAAAAATTCTTCATAAAATTCTTTATATTGTATACAACCTTTTTAAGCCCTCTGTGTAGATGTGTCGAGCCTTGTCAAAAGAATTTCTCTGCATAGGATGATGTGATGCTATCTGATGTATATGACAAATAAACAACTTTGACTTTGACAAAAATATGAGACGCCTGTGTTAAAGTCAATGGAGCGCTGTGAAAAAGGAGCTTGTTCTTGGCTGCGCTGTGATTGGTCAATCTACATTCTAGGGTGTAGCTTAGCCAAAGGCGAATTGAGGCAGGCAGCAGAGCGAAAAGTGGGAGCACACATGGCCTGCTTGATTTGCTCAATGATAATGAGCCAGCTTCATTAAACCTGGTGATCTACAGCTCTGGCAGTGATAATGTGTGTTAAATAGTTTGTAACATTTTAACAATTGTAACGGGTAACGATGCAGCACATAAAAAATGTATTGGAGTAAAAGTATTAAACTCATCGAAAATATGTACTGAAGTAAAAGTAGAAGTAGGAGAAAAAAATAATACTCAAGTATAGTACAGATACAGCCTTTTAGTACTTAAGTACAGTAGTGAAGTAGTTCTACTTCGTTACTATACATCTCTGCAAACCAGTCAGACGTACAGTAGGCAGGCAGGCTGCTGCACAATTCGTAATCCCATATGAATTGTTCTGAAAACTACAGTTGAGCTCCATCAGTTTTCTGTTCAATATCATGTTCCACATTGCTTGTACTGTTCATCGGAGTTGCCCTTGACAGTCTGTTTTACCAACAGTACTTGTAACAAGTGAGTTCCCAGTTGTGGATATTATTTTTGACAGTAAGATTGTCTGTAAATGTAATGATTTTATCAAAATCACATTTCAAATTGTCTATCGTTGTACTGAAACTGAAGTACCATGATTAGATCTATGCAATTAGTGATTAATATTGAGTAGGACTGGAGAAGCTTTGTGGTGAAATCACTCATCTGAAATCAATTAGAATTTTAAAAATGTACGGCATGTTATGCATTTTACATTCTCAATGGATTCAGAAGTCAAATTCTTAGACTACTGTAGTAGGATATTAATTTAAATGCAATGCGTTATGTTATGACATAGGACTTAGTTACATTTAGTTAAATTAAGAGGTACATTCTATATATTTACATGTGTTTAATGGTATTCTCTGTAGAACAAAATCGATATCCCTAGGAGGGATTTGAACTTGCAAACTCGTAGATCTTGACTGTATGTCAAAACACAAACCTACTACGCCACTGATCTGGGGCCTCATTTATAAATGTGGCGTACGCACAAAAGAAGACGTACATAGCTCTCTACGCAATAATTGGGATTTATAAAAAGCAAACTTGATGGGAAAATGTGCGGTCCTTCACGGCAACTCTGACCCAGGCGTACGCACAAAAATGGGTGAAATGAGAAATGGCGACACCGCCGGCAGATCGATGAAACACGTAGGCTACTGTAGATCCAGCTGAAACTGCAGAGCGTTGTGTAACCAAAATCAAAATACTGCCACTCATTAATAATATGAAGATGTCACAAAGCCATGCTTACAATTAACAGCCTGCAGAGAAATACAAACAATATAAACCAAGATTGTAACGTAAATGCAAATGAAGCACAGATTGCACATATTTGCAAAAAGAACACTCAAATATATTATGTAGGCTAATTATATTGGCATGTTGTGTAATTCATCCTCATAAATAATACGGTAAACGGAACAAAATCATGTTTAAAATTCTTGTCGATGTCTCGCGGTGCAGATAGATAAATAGATGATGATAGGTAAATAAATAGATAACAGATAGTCTTTATTGTCCATTGGGGAATTTTTTTATATGTAGTATACATGTCGTAATCAGATACAGAAACATAGTGTTCATTCATATGCATTTATATGCATTTAGTTTGTTTTATTTTTAAATGTGTTCCATCGTGACGCATGTCTTAACCATTTTGAAAGGTGCAAGAAATTCCATTTGTGCAGAACTATTTTCCATTTACAATTAGATTAATACCGACATCTGTAGATTTTCAGATACAATCAAATGGATGGTTATAAAAAAGCCATGCCATCACAATGCGTAATGACGTACAATAGCTGATCTTGCACTGTTAGAAGATAATACTAATAATAATAGCCTAATGCATAGCTGTTATTTATTGGCACCTTTAATAACACTAATAACAGGATTTCTGGCGACTGGCACTTTCTAGATGGAATTGACTGACAGGTCAGGGATATCTCAGCCAACCCTTTGCCAAGTTATGCCAGCCATGTTAGTCGGTATAATAGGCTTGTCGCATAATTACATGAAGTTTCCGTACACGGCGAGTGAACAGGCAAACAAAAAAGCACATTTTGCAGCTATGTCCGGTTTCCCAAATGTAATCGGTGCTATTTCCATAATGGAAACGAATGAGAATAAACATGCTTTCCTTAATCGAAAGCATTTTCATTCCGCCAATGTCAAATTAATTTGTGATGAAGACATGTTGCTGTAATGTAACCAATTTTCCCCCACCCGTGGCAGACACACTTTTGCGATGAAGCGCTAGACGCTTTGACATCGACTGATATCTGACCACTTTTTATTTGGGCCACGGTCCGACTTTCTTACAGCGTCTGCAACCTTTTGTCACTCCAACGCCTTTTGGGCATTGGTAATAGGTACACTGTGCCCTTCAAACAACATTTTCCTCCTCTTTTCCGCCTCGCCAAGAATATTTTCTACTACACATTGAGTGAAGTTGCTTTTTTGGTTTTCCTCTCTCTGTTTGCCATGATTTCTCAATCAATTAATATTAATTTTGGGGCGTTTCACTGACTATTTATGGGCAATTATGGGCGTGACATGCAGCCGCAAAAGCTGCGCACATTTAGAGTTGATTGTGATTTATAAAGGGATCACGGCGTAGGACATGCATGCGCACGGTTTTATAAATCTGAATATTTCTTTGCGTACGCACGTCCTATATTTCGTCTGTACGCCACTTCTGACGCAAATCCACTGCAAAGTTTATTAACGAGGCCCCAGGCCTACTGTTAAAGGAGATAATAATGAATTGACTTTTCGTTGTCTCCTTTTTTCTAGCCCTTTAGCGCCACTAGGGGCTGAAATAGATAATTACATGGTGACTAACTGTGCTTATTGGTAATGTGGTATGTGTACCCAAATTAGACCAGTTACCTCTGTAAAGTGCTACTCCTCATGCCCACCTATGAACATAAGTTTTTGGCACAGTGGAAGGGGCCTTCCGAGGTGGTGGAGAAGGTACCGCCTGCACCAGCCAGGGAGACGATGCACAGAGCAGGTGTATCATATCAACCTCTAAAAGGAGTACCACGAGAGGGACGCACACGTGCAGCCTGCGGGATCCAGAGGGACAATGCACAGCATGAGAGAGTAACCTTACCCAGCTTTGGTGGGGTCTAGCCCTGACACCTAACCAGCAACATTATCTGGAAAAGCTGGTGTATGGGGGGGCTTCCCCCGTTCCCGGGGTTAACGACCCTCATCCTGCACCATATCCGTACTACCCCAAGGAAGAAAGTGTGCATAAGGCCTTACCGGATTCCAGAAGCCTGTAGAGTGGTAGTCAGAAAGGAAGTGGCCGAGATGTCCCGGATGGGGGTTGTAGAACCATCTATGAGTGAGTCCTGTTCCCAACCCAGGTGGGAGCGTTAGACTATACAATCATTTTAACACCATATTGGCCTTTGATGCCTACCCCATGCCCAGGGTGGATTAGCTGCTGGAACGTTTGGTCAAGACAAAATATATCACAATGCTGGTTCTCACAAAAGGGTACTGGCAGGTCCCAGTGGCCCCCGAAGATAAGTCGGCATTAACAACACCAGACAGCCTTTTTGAATACACCTGCTTGTAATTCGAAGTGCACAAAGCAGCTGCAACCATTTAACGGTTGATGGATGCCCTCTTGAGGCCTCATCAGGAATATGCAGCTGCAGATATCAATTATGTAGTTATCAATCCCAAAAAGTACTGCCTGGCGCTATCCTATGGGTAACGGGAAGATTAAACCCCTGACTTCTTGCAGGAATTAATTTTACAGGTAGACGCATCAGAGACCTGGGAGTGGTACTAGCCCAAGGGGAAGTGGAAGAAGAGCAGGAAACTAAGCGACCGGGAACACCAATACGCTATGGTAGAGACAGAAGCACCATAAAGTGAGCCCTGTATTACCTACGCTATTATCTGCTAGGAAATAAATTCTGCCTGATCACCGATCATGCCCCTCATCTGGATGGCTGGTAAGGAGAACAATAACTGGATAGCTAGATGGTTTCTGTCCTTGCAACCCTTTCCTTACCATGTCCTCCACAGGACAGGGGCCATGCAAGGAAACACGGATGCCTTCTCCCGAGGCGGACCCAGGGAGTCATTGGAAGACAGACCCCCATGTCCGGTCTTGAGGGGAGATGTGTGAATGGCCGGCTGAACGACGAGCCTCAGGACCCAGCAGGGTCTCAGCAGGTGGCAGTGATAGAGGGCAATCAAAGCTGAGTGTGAAATCCCAGAATTAAATGTCTCTCTCCTTGTCCCTATAATGCAGGGGTGGACATGGGCAGAGGCAAAGAATGGAAGGAGACACCAAACAGAGGAGATTAAGAGGCCAAGAGTATGACTTGAAGTGTACTCCTTGTTGTTATGTTGCTCTAGTGATAATTCTAAATTATATCATTGTCATTACTCCTCATGATAATCTCCAAGTGGCATATGTACTATCCCTGTGAAAACATTTAAAATAAGTAAAGGATATCCAGTGTGGATTAACAACTCTATACAAGTCTCCAGACTCATTACTAATGTAGTGGGGGGGGGGGGCAGAAATACCATTAAATGTACAATATGTAGTTTTTGGCCGCTAGGGGTCTCTCAATCAAAACAATAGCAAAAGATGTACTTGAATGACGTCGGGAAGTAGCGTGGAATCATGGGTTTTGTTATCATCGTCAATGACAACCTTCCAATCTAGCGTCTCTGGCAGAAAAAAAGTTTACTGACAAAGTAATGTATTGTTAAAAATATTATAACTTTATTCACGTTATGTTTGGCGGTTCCTTGGAACTTATAACAACTAGAGCAGTCAAAGGTTATATGACGCCATTGACGGAAGACAAAATGAAACATGCCGTTTTTTTTCGAATTATATTACTTAAATTAATTAAATTTCTCTGGGTTTGAAAGTTGGTGGAAACATTTGGGATAAGAAATATATATAATATAGGTATAGTGATGTTTTTTTTAATGCAAAGTATGTCTTTTGTTATTGTTTTGGAAAACTACATATTGTACCTTTAATATGCACTAATGAAATGTACACATTGATAATAAATATATTTATTTTTCCCCCCTGAGGCAATGTTATAAGATAAGGGATATGCTTAATGAAAAGCATGGAGAATGATCTTATTGACCTTGTTGATATTTAATATCTATAAATCCGACTCCATATGTTTATAAGTTAGCTGAGCAAGTTCACCAGGGCTCTAACAAGTGTTAGCTAAGATCCGCTAGGTAGCTTACCTAGATCGGTCCAGAACAACACTAAACATGACCTATGTCCGGGCTAACTCTGTCTTCCTCAACCAGCGGTAGTCGGAGTCGACATTGGCCTGATACTCAAACCAGGGATGCTTCCGGAAGCTGAACTGTTCAGAAGTATGACGGTCAGTAAGGAATGCCACCAACAGAGGCTGAAATTTCTAACCATGCCAAACGGCCACACTTAACCACCTAGTTTAGCTGGAGATCGGATCTCAACTGGGGTAGCCTTGACTCAGTGAGGACACGTTAGAGAACCAAAATAACTCGCCAGCAATGTGTGTGCGTGTGTATGATAATAGCAGAAGCTAAGAGCAGGCAGAGAATAGGCTAACAATGATTTCCAGATATCTCCACCGGAGGTATTAGGATTAGGAATAAACTTGGAATGTCGCAAACAAAGCTCAGTTTAAAGTAATAATATTTAATTCCAATTAAAGGCATAAAATACAACTCTTTAACCGGACAATGAAATCACAAATTACAATACAACGAATATTACATGTCGTCCTAAAATCCTAAAACCGGCTCAAGCAAAGACTATAAAGTCTAGTCTAGTTAATCTACACTAACACAGCACTTTGGCAACGAAACGTATGCCAGGAGTATCAGTTACGATTTACTCCTCGAACTAACTAAAACAGAGAGTTTTTTCCTCTCCGTCCAAGTGCTCCCCCTTTCCCGCTCAATCCCAGAGGGAATCATGTTTCACTGGCTATCAAAATTGGAAACAAAGGACCGGTATTGACACATTTACATGATTAAATTATTCACAGACTAGGTCGCCAAACTGGCGCCAATACCATTAGTACAAAGGAACTGGCTGTGTACATTTACATGAAATTGAAATGTCCCACCCCAAGCAGGGAAACATACGTTCAACTCTGTGGAACCTTCCAACATATTCTGGCCAGCCAACTATATAGTTTTCTGTAAAGAGAAACATGACAAGTGTATAACAACATCTCCCATTATGGGACGGTCAGGAAAACACAAATGTCATAATATTTGGTCCATTGGCTGTTTTACATTAGGTGTTGGTTCAGTCTTCCCATTCAAGCTGTTCTTGAGTGGTCCAGTGAGGGGGGTGATACTTTGCACCCCCCCCCCGGTCCTCTGTATTAGCATCTCTAAGGAAGCAACTTTAGGAAGGATAGGTTTGAGGTAGCCAGCCGGCAGCCAGCTCTTTGTATCAGCATTTTTGTCCTGTAAACATTTTCTCATTCCACTACAGTTCCCTCATTTTGGCCCCTCTTTGCCTAGAGAGGCGAAGAGGGACCAATGCAAATGGAACTCTGTGTTGTTTGTTGAGGATCTGAAATGTATGAGGCTGATGATAGCTGTAGACCCACCAGCTGTCATTATGGATGATGGCCAGATGGAGGCGCTGGTCAGGACCTCTGCTGGTGGTAGCTGATGTCCCATAAAGCAGTCACTGTCATCCTCACCATAGGTTCCAGCGGCGACCAGGTGCTTCCCGGTTAGACTGCCCCCCCCCCACCGTGGTGCAATTTCACATGTCCATTGGTGCTCTTGAAGATTGCAACTGTCCCAATGTGACCTCCTCAGTCACTTCCACACAGAAAGTGTGGTTAGCTGGACATGGTAGTCTTCAGTAGGAGAGAGTTCATTTCACTAATAACACCATTGGGTTTGAGACACTGGGATAGCTTAGCATAGCCATGTAATGAATGTACAGTTCTTAGCTTTGCACCATTAAGTTCATTGAGTGTAAAGATTTACAGTTGCAAATAATATACTAGCAGTTTCATGATGACAATACCTTGTAGTTACCAACATGTCAGTCCCATTTCCACAAAAAATAGCCAGTGAAGTGATCCCATATGACTACCAAGTCCTTAACGACCGGGCCTAGAGGATAAATCGGGGAGGAGTTGGGGAACACCTGCTCGGGTAAGACAAAAGTAAATTTACATAGAAAATTAAATACAGTTACCACACTTTTTGGAATTGTACATCATAACAGTCGTCAACGGTTCTTCATGGTGAAATTATGTATATTGTCAGCCTGGAACCACAACTCTAGTTCAAGGGAAGCTATAAAATCACGGATGCCCAGCTGGCGATCCAATATCTCTTGTAGTAAACACACCCTGTGCATATATTCTACAATCCCAAATCATGTTCTGTTATGCGTGTCAGACTAAAAACCATTTAGCTAAATTTAGACAACATTTCCCGTGTCTGACCTGACTGAAATGATGATGTAATCTCCATGTGTCAGAGGCTGGGAACATGTAGCCCCTTGGATAGTCAATCTGAGCCGCGCAACATAAATGTTAGTTAATTGATAATTATTATAAAAATAATTGTCAGCCCCAAAGAGACCAGTAAAATCATAATTTAGGCCACACCTTGTGAGTGAGTGGCTGGGCCAGCTAGTCTGTCCTGGTAATCTGAAATCAGTTACTCTGGGTGTGTCTATGCCTGAAATTTGTTGTCATCACTTCTGCAATGAGCCTTGAATGCTGACAGGACATTGGAGAGGTAGTATGACACATGGACCATAACTGAATATACATTAATATAGTCGGGTCTTGTCTCCAATAACATGACCACTGTTAGGGACAGGATATGGTTTTTGACACTGTGTTGGTTTGTGATATCCGCATGTGAAGTTAAAAATACCTGTAGTCCCTGGACCCTCTTTTGCAAGTTTCCAGGGTATGGGACTGGCAGCACACGAACGAACACAGTTCATACCCGCACTCCGTTTTGCCCAGATGAAAACATCTGGGTCTGAAAAGTCACCTGTAGGGACAGTTATTTTATGCAAAGCAATGACAATGTCATGATGTGTTCTTGTCAAGGATAAGATAGGACAGAGACAAATGCAGAGTTCCAGGGCTGTCTTTTAATCCACACTTAGAAATAGTAACAAAAGGCACACGTCTTGTGCAGTATAAAGCATAACCAGCGTAACAATGGAACAGTACTCGACAATGAGACATGAGTTGGTTAGGTCTAAATACACAGAGAAAATCAAGTAATCAGCACACCTGTCCTACAGTGCCAGGTGTAACCAGGCATAGAGCTGCCTAGACCACTCATCCTTAGATAAGAGTGTTTGTGTATATAGTTTCTTCACATGACAGTATATACTATAAAGATTCACTCTTCCTGTGTGCAATACTAATAACGTAACATGTAATCAAATAACAAAAGTAATGATGAACCCCGAGTATCCTAGTATTCTGTTGACTCTGACCTATGGGAACCCTGAGTACCCCTTAAAGTTCTATTGAGTGGAGCAACATGTTTGCAGCATGTTTGTGGCAGCAATCAGAACTGTTGTGTTGTAACACCTTTATGTAGTGCCATATTTATTAATGGAATAGAGATAGTTAAATGTGTATGTCTGGGTAGTGCAGTGTTGGAACCAGACATTTTAGGTGTATGTGAATGGATGCTGGAAATAGTATTTATTTATTTTTGTGGGGAAAAACATCCCTTAACTATGCTGTCTGGGAGATGAGTGGATCCTAAATCTTTGCAAATTTGTGAAGCACAATTTTGTCCTGAGATAATCCCAAGGGGCCATGTCTCTAATTGTTGTAGAAAAATTGATGTGGTGTATGGCCCATTTCCATACTGATCACTTGCAGCCTAGAGCGTGGTTAAGCTCTATTCGCTGCTAATCTGAGGAGGTCCGGTCACCTTTCAGGCTTCCAGAGTCCCGATAACAGACACCAACGGCCTGTTTAGGAAGGAAAAATTAAAACACACAAAGATCATGACCAGCAATGTTCGATTATTGTTTTGAATTGAAAATGTTGCTCCAGGTATTATAGGACACAGTGTAGCTGTGCTGTGGATTGGGCTGAGTTATTCCAGGTGAGGTTGCATTCCGCCCATATATCAGTTTTAGTGGGATCTGATATGAATGCAGAATCCTGTTGATGAGGGTTTTTACAATTCTGACAAGTTGTATTTTTACAGCAACATGTGGATTTAGCACTTTCAATTGATAAAGCACTTCTCTTATGTTGTCTAGCATAAAATTATATGCTAAGTTTGTGAATATCCCCACCTCCGCACAGAGCTTTGATTAAAATGAGAATAAAAATGTAGCAATTTTGTAAGATAACTAATCCAAAAAACTACCTGTATATCTATCAATCTAGATTAAAAAAGTAGTGCCTAATGGACATAATCGAAAAAGTGAGTGTATGCTGTGACATTTGGGGGAAAAAGTGAGTACACGGCCTATACTACGCTAATGACAATTTTGTTTGTTGGGTTCATTATTATTTTGACATTTCAGAAATTAAGTTTTAAATTTTTCAGGGAGAACACAGCCGTTGAACAAACTTAAAATATTGAGGCAACATAATTTTTTAATAGCCTATTTGTGCCCCAATTGGGGTATAATTAGTTACACAGTTGTTTATTGGGGCTACATTCAAGTTTATTTCTAATCTACAAAAATATACTGTATCCTTTAAAAAGATGTAAATGCATTGGGATTAGGCTATACTGTCAATCTAAAGTTGCCTGCTTATTTAAAACAATAGTTTATTTCTAAACAACTCTACTCCGAAACCCCCTGGTGACATGAGTCTACATGCCTTTCTCTCTAACCTCTGCTTTATCTTATCCTGTTAATAAAATTTACAATGAAATTAAAAAAGGTGGTATTTGTCGAATTTGGCACAGTTAGAATGGAAATACTTTCTCTTTCAGTGACCAGCTTACAAACGTTGTACAGACTGTATTTCTTGATATTTAAAAAACTGCTTGTCAAAAGTTTTAGAAAACTCTGGTATTTTCATGTTTTCAATAGAAATTCACCAAGGTGTCATTCAATTTATTAAATTATATATCCAAAGTCATTACCAATTTTGCAAATGTCTGATCACTGTTGTAAATAACTGATTACTTCTTCACATAAAACAAGCCAAATTTTCAGCAGCCATTCATTCAGTGTCCAAACAATGAAACATTTAGGTCATCCATAATAATCATGTTTTGAGTATAATTTCTTATCAATTTAATGCCACCTTGGTAAATTAAGGTATCATTTTCTATCTAACATATAAATTCATGGGTGTTCTTAAACCTTTTACTGGTAGTGTAAGAAAAATGTATATAAATGGGACAATGATTCCCTACATTATGTACTGCCTGTTATATCATTTGAACAGGAATTTCAATGATGAGATGACGAGTTGCTTCCAAAATGTGGCACGTTGTTCGGTCTTTTATATAAATTATGCACTTTAAGCTGTGAAAGAGGAAGTTGTTCCATTGTTACTGCTCAAAATACTACAACTTTTAAGCATTTCTCATTAACACATCATGGAATAAACCTTCAAAACATTATTTTCATGAGAAAATTAAAGTTATTGTGTGTTAATAACCATTGTTGACAAAGGAAAAAAAAAAAAAAACACCAGTTTAGGTCATATTGCATTACATTAACTACTGTGAAAGACAATTATTATCTTATACAAACAAGAGTCAAAATCGTAAATTGTAAATTGTACAATATATATTAACATAATTTTAATAAAATACATTGTTTTGGTCAGTCATCTTTGTTATGGTCAGTCATCTTCATTTAATATGACCTTTATTCACAGTATCATACAACTGCCACTGTGTCACAATCTACTGGAAGGTTTACTAAATACACCAAGGTTTTGACTTTAGTCATTGTCAAGCAGCATATAGCACCTTTTTCAGTTTCATTATAATGATCCACTTTGTACTCCCAAGTTTACATTTCAAATGAGACCTATCATAAAAACAACATGAATGCTCTTCCTCTGCAAAAGTACTTCAAAGAAAAAAATAGATAATAGAATAAACACATTACAGGAAAAAATACAATTGCAGATGTATATGTTTAATGCATATTACCACCTATAATTTTGTCATGAAACTGGCCAAAATTGAATATGTAGATATATGTATAAAATATATATATATATTTGTATATGTTTAAAAAATAAATAGGTACATATAAAAAACAAATGTTTTCACAATGTATGTCAACATATAATACTTCCGTGTGGGTTGATATTCTGAAAAGTCTCATCAATTTAGCTACTTTTAATCTCAAACAGTAAAAAACACTGGACCTATATAAACACTGTGTAATGACTCCACCCGGAATATAGAAATAGGTATAATTTAATAGATATCACTCAGCAGTAATGACAGGACTTCTATGTCAATGCACTTGCACAAGACTATACACTTCAAGCAGGCAGGATTAGGTACACTGGAGGAGAAGGGCAAAGGCACATAAACACAATCCAAGCGATGGTCGTTCAGGCGGGGTCGGCAGAAAGAAGGCACAAGCAGAGGTACAGAAACTAAATCCAAACTCGAAATCTCCAAGGCAGCACAGGTCGGAACACAGGTATACTTCGGCAAAGGCACACAGACGTAGGGCAATCTCAGGAGTCAGGGAACAAAGCAAAACGGTCAATAACAATATGGCAATCCAATGTATGATAAACGCTCAGTAAATCCAAAAGAACAATACCTCGCAAGGAGGAGAACATTGTGACCAGGCTATATACTGCTAGGGCCTGGAGCAGGTGTTTAGAATTCAGGTGATTGCTCTCTAGTATGTGTGCTGTGTTCGTGGGCGTTGGGATGTATGGAATTGCCTGTTGCCATAGGTGTGGCAGATCCTGAGCGTTGCATTCTCACACACTGAGAGTGTTAATTTAACACTGAAGTTTTTGCTGTGTAAGACCAAGGCTTAAACATTAATTGAAGACCTTTATTATCGTAACATAAATATTAAGTACTTATTTCATTATAGCCTATTTGGAAATATATGCGATAAGTATATGAAAAAAAATATGTATTGTTAAATTGTGACAACTCTCAATCCTGGGGCATCCCCTGCTGGTGCGCCAAGGTTCCTGTGATCAGTGTCTCCGGCCTTCTAAAGCCACTGCAACGCTCCAAGCACCCCTCAATTACCAGGTGCACCCCTGGTACATTGATAATCAGGAATAGTACTTGTCTTTTTGTCAGGGTTAGATTGTGGTTTATTGACTCATTGTCACTGTGTGTTTGAATCTGAATATAAATATGAATATTACTGCTTCCAGAAGATGTGACTTTGAGCTGCTTCTGCGCTTTTGTTTTCTACCAGTATATTTCAGGTTGTTATTTTGACATTACTGTTTGCCTTGTTGGCTTGTTTTGACTTATTTATTCACATCCTTTAAACAAATTAGGAACATAATTCGCCTGTGTCTGGCTCCTCTCACCCAGCACAAGCAATACATGAATACAACTGAGCGAGTAGCCATTCAAATATGCAGTGCACTTCAATACACATTTAAACTGAGGTCTAAGTCCCAAAGCAGATACAATGGCTTTGTATTAAATAATAGTGTGTACTTTAACCCTCCACAGTCCAGCAATGTCCTGATCCAGGGGAGGTGGTGAATGGAGCACGTTCAGTACGCCCAGAGTCTGGATTTGCAGTAGGAACAGTGGTGCGCTTCTCCTGTAACCAAGGTTACCAGCTAGAGGGCCCTGGGCAGATCTCCTGCCATGGGCGGGATACAGGCACCCCGAAGTGGAGTGACCGCAGCCCCAAATGTGTCTGTAAGTCAAATTTGTTTATCTGCAATTTTTAAACAAATGTGAATTCTATGAAAATATCAATGCATATTTTCTTTTGTCTTTCTCAATTTCCCTAAACAGTGAAATATGACCCATGCCCAAACCCAGGTGTGCCAGACAATGGTTACCAAACATTGTACAAGCATAGCTACCAAGCAGGAGAGACACTACGTTTTTTCTGCTATGAAGGCTATGAACTCATTGGAGAGGTTATCATCAACTGTGTCCCGGGCCACCCATCTCAGTGGAACAGTCCTCCACCCTTCTGCAAAGGTAACAGTCTTCATAGGGCTATTGATTTGGGATGATGGCTATAGGAGGACATTCACGAGATTCTGAAGTACTGAAACACTTAAAGGGGAAATCCACCCCTAGAAACACAAATTATTACGTTTGGATAAAGCCTATGTTCTGTTAGTTAGTAAACATACTATTTTACCATGATTTAGTTTCTATGTGTCCTGTGAAATTTGACAATTGTAGCATAGCGCACCTACATAAAAAATATATTAAATGGAGATGGGTGATCAGACACTATCAAATTTATATCAATATCAAAATACATGCAATTACGTATGTGTCTTACGGACGCCCTGAAAGGCAAGAGAGGAATTATTTTTTCAGGCTCATTTTGCTCAAGTGTTTGCTGACCCATTTCGGCCACTTGTCTTACAAAAAGTCCTTTGTTACTTGCCCTGAAAGGCAAGAGATAATTATTTTATTTTATTCATTTGTCTAAGAGTTTGATGTTGTAATAGTTATTTCGGCCACAAGAGGCTGAACTGCACTAGGTTGAAGCAGAGCCATACATAGAGAGAGTGTGGCCAACTAGGGAATTGAGTGTTCTGAGCTATCCCATTATGCGATTGGTTTCGAGGTGGTCACGTGTTTCGTGGACTCCATGTTGGAGCCCAACATTCAGCTGATTCCCATTGACATAGTGAAGCGAATAGTGGAAAAATTATTTTAAAAATTGCATAAATCACAGAAAAAATGCACAACTGTAGCGCGTTTGGCTGCAATGAAAGACTGAGAAGCGGGGAAAAAAAATTACAAGTTTCCCCGTGAACCAGAAAGGCGAAAGTGAGGGAGCTGTATGTGAAATGAATGTGTTTTTTTAGGCTAAAATATGGGAAGGGTTTATCGATGTGTCTGATAATAATAATAATAATAGCCTAACAATGCAGTACATTACATTGCAGCACTAGTTACAGTTACAATTTTTGCCATCAAGTAAGTTTAACCTGTCCTCGACGATGGATGAACTACAAAGGTTTATGTCAAGACTCGGGAGACTGAAGAGAAAAGGTAAACACTGCTCAGAGACTTATTAGTTGACATGTTCACTCACTACAATGAGCATTTCTAGAGGCCCATTTACGATATAGAAGGTAAATATGCACTGGAATATTTCCATAAGGGCATTTTACATATTGACAAATGTTGATAATAACATGTATGTGCCTGTTTATCGTGAAAATAAGCGATTTATTTCAAGTTAGCATATTCGCCCCATGGAGTTACACTGTAGAGTCATCTGAGGTTGGTCTCCAATATGGCGCCCATGATTTGAGTTGGCCAAACTCTCTATATATACGGCTCTGGGTTGAAGTCATACATTCCTGGATGTGCACCACTAGAAGCATTCATGCTTTGTCTCCATGCACACTAAACACAATAGTAGCATCCCTAAGTAGCGTTGCAGAAATGATAGGCGGCGAATTAACAGTGTTATTAATCTGTGTTTAATTCGGCATGTATCTCCTACACCAACCAGCACTTATTTTAGTGAGGAACCATCATTTTTGGAACAGTACGCCTGTCCTTCCCACTGTGTTGTCCCACACTCCCACTGAATTAGTGCAGCTAACTAACGGAGCTGGCAACGAGTAGATTCTACAAAATATAAAATGTAGTAATATACATTACTGTTTATCTTTATGGATTATATTGATACCGAATTGACAAGAAGACTTTCAATGTATGATACCCTTTATCGTGTTTTTCTAGAGTTATGAGTTTTGTTACAGGCACGCAAGCAGCGCGCAGGGAGCGTTAGTCCAATTCAAACTGGTAAAATGTATTTCTTAATGTTTTGTTACCACTACAGAAACTGGGTAACTGCTTAAATGTCTGACGTTGACTGCTGTTGATTATTGGATTGATTAATGGTTTAAAATATGTGTATTGATTACTGACGGTGACTGATCAGGCTAAGTATTTGCTCATTTTCAAATGGTATTTGGGGAGTTCCCATGGCTGACCATGGGCGCACGCCCTTTAAAATGTAAATAAGTCAAAAAATGTTTGCATTTCAGAAATCAGAACCTTAGGAAATAGACAGCGGCCAACACAAACACACTCGCCTATTAACTTGATAATAAAGCCATGCTTAAATGAATAATCAAATGCTGAAATTATGTCATTCTGAATTGTCTTTGATATACCTGTAAATGTATTAGTGATGCTAGGTACCTTGCTAGCGTTGTATCAAACTCGGCGAAAGCTGGCACTACCTACAGAAAGTTCCCCTTTTTGCCAGAGCTGCTAGCTGACTGTCTATGTACCGACTCATTGTGTGTCTGAGGCATGAGATTGGTGAGAAGCCAGGTTGGCTTCCCTGTTATTTTTCTTTACGATGAATTGACCAATGATTCCATGTTGAGCTTGGCCAAACCTAGCCTTAATCTCAATGGCTGAAAATGTATATTTTTTTTCTCTAAGGGAGGCCAAGAAAGGCTGGGCTCCTTTGACCGTTTGTAGCATTTACTGCCCACTAGACAGAGCACAGACAAGACTGCACCACCCACACAGTGGCAGACTGGCACTGTTTCGCTATACCAGCTATAGAATAAAATTATAATGGAATTTTTTGATAAGGGAAATTGCAAAATCAGTAAAAGACACAACCTTAAATTTATAGTACCTACGGTTAATTTATTTTATATTTTTATGAGGCCAGGCTTCTTTTGGCCTCCTAGAGAAACCGCCACTGGACATACACAGTAATGTTACATAACTTGCTAACACACAATATACTTCATGTACATTGTGTTTAGAGTGCATGGAGAAATTCAAACTTACCTGAGACAAAGCATGACATTTTCTAATGGGGCACACCAAAGACTGTATGATTTCAGCCTAGTGAGGTTCAGCCTCTTGTGGTCGAAATGGGTATTACAACAGCGAACACAAATGAGCCAAAAAAAAATCTCTCTTGCCTTTCAGGGCTTCCATATTGTCTCCTATACAGGTGACAATAAACTAAACGTAATGCTTTTTAACATTTTACCTGCACTCCTGATCATCAAATCAGCCAGTAGATGGTAATAGCATTGTGATCTAGAACACGTCCAAATTTCAATATCATAATGACAAAATATATACAATATTTTGTTAAAATAAAAGTACACTTCCAGGGGTCCATGTGGCGTAGTGGGTTAAGTTGCCCTTGCAGGACAGTCTACATCATGCTGGTCATGATTTCGAGCCTGACGATGGGTTCTTTTTCCCCAGGCCTCCTGCACGAAGCAGCGCAAATTGGCATCTCGCTGCCGGGGATTTGGGGTAGATGTGTAAGAATATCTATCCTACCATGTCACTCTCCAGTGACTTCTTATGGGGCTTAATTTCCGGGGTCAA
Organism: Umbra pygmaea; assembly: GCA_016801145.1. Classification (NCBI taxonomy): domain Eukaryota; kingdom Metazoa; phylum Chordata; class Actinopteri; order Esociformes; family Umbridae; genus Umbra; species Umbra pygmaea. Next base: position 6,522 of record JACXGM010010917.1, on the reverse strand, counting down.
AACTTCCTGTACAATTTGGCAGAAGTGTGCCATACCCGATGGGCTCAGAACTTCGGGGGCTCGACCTCAGGGGTAGGAAATTTGTCATGACACGGTCGCATCTGGTGAAATTGATTATTCATGATCACTTTGATGTAGAGTTGTTTGATGTTTTGCAATGGTGGTAAATACCTACCATTTGATGTCATGACGCATGCCTGAACTAACAAGTTCCCACAAATGAAATTGGGCAAAATAGAGTTCATAGTCTTTGATGTGTAGTTCTGGGCCAGAGGTTGTGTTTGGTTTTAATCGGCCTAGACCGCAGCGTTTCATGTTTAATGATGCATGCCTGGAACAACGAGCTGTTTCCATGATTGATATTGGTAAAAATGTACCAAACAGTTGTTTGCGAAATGTCTAAGAGGGTGTCTTTTATAATTTTATTGCAATGCTTTAGAGTATTTAAACCGCACAGACCTCTGTAGCCATCGTTCGGAATTGTTCGGTTTAAGTTGTGTAAATGGCACAGTTATGGAAGGTACTGCAGCAAACAATTTTATGAATGAAACACTGCAGTATGAACTCTGCTCAACATACCAGCAAGAAATGTCTTTTGGGAAAAAAAATTGCAGTTGAGAGCCGTGACTAAAATCCACCTTCTATTTGTTTGAGGCAAAATAACGAACGGCTTTGTTACAAGGGACATACCTCACATTATGATGTGTAATATTAAGGTCTTTAGCTATTTTAAAATGGAGACATTTGCTAAATTCCTGAGTTTTTAAACTTTCTGTAGACATGAGACATGTATATGTAAACAAAACTTTGCAGTTGTAAGTAGTGATTCTAATCCACCTTCTACTTTATTTGAGGCGCATGTGCCACATACCTTACATTATGATGTGAAGTGGTATTTTCAATATAGCTACCTAAAAATCGGACTTGTGAACTGTGATTCCAGTGCACTTTTTTTTGGGCAAGATTTCCCGCGGGCAGAATACTGATCGCTAAGAGGTTAAAATCAATGGTTACGTGTTATACATTGGCTGAAGGTGAAGTGTTTATTCTGGCTGTGACCAGACATATGGATTTCAAATCAGGTTTGTGGGGGTTGTTTCATATTCTGATACGTTTTGGTCCAAATTTGGATATACCAAACAGAATAGATGTACTGTTCAAAGTAATTGAAGGTCTGAAACAGTATGACAATTAATATTGGGTTCCTGTTTCCCGACATGTATGATGCATGCCTGAACGACCAAGTTCCCACAAATGAAATTTGGTGTAATAGAGTTCATAGTGTTTGAAGTGTAGTTTAGGACCGTGGTTTTGTTACATTTTTAAACCTTTAAAATCATCTGTCATATGTTTTACGTGTGGAGTTTACCCCTAATAAGGGGGTTATGTGTCGTAATGTGTGTTGTTTTAAGTCCAGACATAGCAACCAGAATAGTAATGACTGAAACAGTATGACAATGTTAGGTATGAACTATTCCATGGGGATGTTAATACACTGCTCAAAAAAAATAAAGGGAACACTTAAACAACACAATGTTACTCCAAGTCAATCACACTTATGTGAAATCACACTTTCCACTCAGGAAGCAACACTCATTGACAATCAATTTCACATGCTGTTGTGCAAATGAAACAGACAACAGGTGGAAATTATAGGCAATTAGCAAGACACCCCCAATAAAGGTGTGGTTCTGCAGGTGGTGACCACAGACCACTTCTCAGTTCTTATGCTTCCTAGCTGATGTTTTGGTCACTTTTGAATGCTGGCGGTGCTTTCACTCTAGTGGTAGCATGAGACGGAGTCTACAACCCACACAAGTGCAGCTCATCCAGGATGGCACATCAAGGGTGGCAAGAAGGTTTGATGTGTCTGTCAGCGTCCAGAGCATGGAGGCGCTACCAGGAGACAGGCCAGTACATCAGCAGACATGGAGGAGGGCAACAACTCAGCAGCAGGACCGCTACCTCTGCCTTTGTGCAAGGAGGAGCAGGATGAGCACTGTCAGAGCCCTGCAAAATGACCTCCAGCAGGCCACAAATGTGCATGTGTCCACTCAAACGGTCAGAAACAGACTCCATGAGGGTGGTATGAGGGCCCGACGTCCACAGGTGGGGGTTGTGCTTACAGCCCAACACCGTGCAGAACGTTTGGCATTTGCCAGAGAACACCAAGATTGGCAAATTCGCAACTGGCGCCCTGTGCTCTTTACAGATGAAAGCAGGTTCACACTGAGCACATGTGACAGACATGACAGAGTCTGAAGACGCCATGGAGAATGTTCTGCTGCCTGCAACATCCTCCAGCATGACCGGTTTAGCGGTGGGTCAGTAATGGTGTGGAGTGTCATTTATTTGGGGGGCTGCACAGCCCTCCATGTGCTGGCCAAAGGTAGCCTGACTGCCATTATGAACCGGGATGAGAGCCTCAGACTCCTTGTGAGACCATATGCTGGTGTGGTTGGCCCTGGGTTCCTCCTAATGCAAGACAATGCTAGACCTCATGTGGCTGGAGTGTGTCAGCAGTTCCTACAAGAGGAAGGCATTGATGCTATGGACTGGCCCGCCCGTTCTCCAGACCTGAATACAATTGAGCACATCTGGGACATCATGTCTCACTCCATCCACCAATGCCACGTTGCACCACAGACTGTCCAGGAGTTGGCGGATGCTTTAGTCCAGGTCTGGGAGGACATCCCTCGAGAGACCATCCACCACCTCATCAGGAGCATGCCCAGTCGTTGTAAGGAGGTCATATGGGCACGTGGAGGCCACACACAGTACTGAGCCTCATTTTGACTTGTATTAAGGACATTAAATCAAAGTTGGATCAGCCTGTAGTGTGGTTGTCCACATTGATTTTGAGTGCGACTCCATATCCAAGACCTTCGTGGGTTGATAAATTTGATTTCCATTGATCATTTTTGTGTGATTTTGTTGTCAGCAGATTCAACTATGTAAAAACGAAAGTATTTCATAGGATTAGGTAATTCATTCAGATCTAGGATGTGTTATCTAAGTGTTCCCTTTGTTTTTTTGAGCAGTGTTGTAATGCCCACAGCACGCAGATCGACTGACTCTCAGGATCAGACATCTAGATCTGGCAATGACCACCATCCCAAGCACCTGGAACATATCTCACATACCAGAGAGCAATCACCGGAATACTAATCAGCTGTGTATTTGCCATTTTTTGTATATATAGGTCTAGTTCTTTGTTTGTCCCTCGAGAGGTATTGTTAGTAATTCTACATTCTGAGCGTATATACATTTATGTCTATAACGGTACGACGTTTTCTTGGACCTTGTTTTCTCTTTCCGGATTTGCCCTTTTGTACTGCTGCCCGAGGATTTCTGTGTACCGATCCCTTGCCTGCCCTTGACGCCTCTGAACTCTGAGTTTGTACTTTCTGTTTTGATATTCAAGTGTACCGTCTACCTGACAGTCTATTGTACCCTGCCTGTGTGATTCCATCCTGCTGCCAACATTGTGTACCGACCCTTTTCAGCCTGACTATTCTTTATTGGGATACTTTCAGAGGCCTGCCTTTAATTGACTAATGGGTTTTATTTGAGGAAATACGGTGAATCAGAAATGTGGCAGTATCTTACCACTGTTAACATACTTCGATATGTTAATGTTGTTCAAGATATAGTGAGAGTTACAATAACAGCAACCACCGATCTAAAAAAATTAAACCTGTTGATGTCTGTGAAGAAAATGTTGGAATAGTTCTCAAGAATCTGTATGGTTCATTGCATCGAAGGAATCAACATATTTGCTACAAGTAGGAGAGACTGTTAGAATCTCAAAGTTAAGAGGTGCAAAGGCTATGCATGAGGTTACACGGATGAGTTTTTCATGAAAATTGAAAATATCCCGCAAATACCACATGTATACAGGATTAAAGATGATGGTGATGTCAAAATTAAAAATATGTATCTTTTCAAATGGCTGGGGTGGCCTGAAAAATAATCAGCGGTTAGGCGGAATGTGGTTGGATGAACCATGTGCGCGCCTTCGCCATCCCACAGATCTGTCCAGGGGGTTGAAAAGCTGCAGACAAAGCAGGATTAAATCACAAAAAAACTACATATTTTAAAGATGCCGTTAGTACACCGCATTGCTTGCGAATGCATGAAAAGTGAATTGGACTTACCGGTATTCACAGTACCATTCACACAAACATCTATTGAGAAAATTCATACATTGAAATTCCAAACCTATCAGCATAGCAATATCAAATACAGCCTGTCTGGAGTTCTGTATTGCCGAAAACGGTGAAGATTATGTTGATCTAAACAATACAATTTTGTACGTGTGTTAAGTTACTCATCCAGATTTTTGCCTAATGGGTACCAGTAATGTGCGTTGTCTGCAGATTGTATCTGCTTCACTTATTGTCAAGAAAGTGACTGTGTCACCAGTTGTAAAACTAGGGCATGCTCATGCGCCATATCAACCACTGCAAAATACCCAATTGAGAGGGTGTGTATGAAGACATTTAGTTGGACTGCTGCTAACTGTTTGTCGTCAGGACAACTTATTTTTAGGACCACTACCAAAATGCATTGTTTTTTGGTTGGTGGACAATGACAGTTTAACCGGGAGTTATACAAAGTACCCCTTTAATTTTACACAAAATAATTTAGAGTTTATTTTGTGTAGCTAAACGAAATAGAAATACTGCCTCTCATTAATAATATGAACATTTCACAAAGCCATTCTCGCAATCAACAACCTGTGGTGAAATATAAATAAAATAAAACAAGATTGTAGCCAACGTAAATGCAAATAAAGACACATTTGCAAAAAGAACGCTCAAATATGTTCTGTAATTATATTGGCATGTTATGTAATTTATCCTCATAAATAATACCAGGGTCCCCGCGGGGTCTTAAAAAGTCTGAAATTCTGAACGTTAAATTTAAGGCCTTAAAACGTCTTAAAAATTGACAGATTTTCATCCGAGGTCTTAAATTTAATTTAGTCAGGTCTTAAAAATGGCTTTACCCTTGTTCATTTCAAGAAACGCTGGCCGCAGAAAGAGAAAATATCGAGTCGTAGCCTACAAAGCGGAGTCATTCATATTGACGATGTTAATTAGGAACAAAAGTAAACTTTGCGTTGCACACTGACATTTTTTAAGGTGCAACAGTAACAAAACCAGCAGAAGGATGCCCTCAGAACGTTGATTCGGTGTGTTGTCGGTCTTTCTGGGGATATTGATGTTGATACGTACGCGGTGAAAAAACTGCAAATCCTGTGATAAATACAATACAAATACAGTACCTGCCCGCGAAATACATCTGCGTCTCCTCAGAGTTTTTTAAAGTTCGGCTAGGCCTACGTGTGGAAAATGGGAAAGTGTACTTTTAACGAGATATGGCTAGAGCACAGCGATTTCCGCTGTGGTTACAAGCCGTACACAGCTCCAGGTAAGAAGCTGGAGTCACACACTGTGTTAAGACTTAATTATGCACAGTCTATCATGCGCACGTAAAAATGCTGCAGGCAAAATAGAAGATAAGATTATCACATTTAGAAGTGTTCCTTAATATAATAAAAAAATAACTTGCAAATATAATTAAAAGTAATTGCTTTCTAATCAAATCCAAAAATGCAGATGAAGTATTGCGCTGATCACCCACATCAGTCAAACAACGCATGCCAACGCAATAGACTGCGCAACTCTCGCTCCCGACATCCAAAACCAGGTCAGTGCGCAGCAAAGTGAGAAAATTTAGTTTCTTCTTCCCAACATGATACACGGTCAACATCAACCCTTCATCGAAGAGTTGCTAAACATAGCAGAGAACGGGAACCAACCACATAGGTAGTCACAGTATACTGCTTAACTACTCAAGTCGCCATATAAGTTAACATTAGCCTATTAAGGCAAAACCAATCTTCCTGCATACTATTGGTAGTCTGAAAAAATAGGACTATTCCTGATATTTGGCAAAGTATTGTTTATGGATGATTCTCTGTTTGCCCTCACAACAACTCAATAATTATTAGCAATGAATGTAATAGATATTACATGAATATGCTATTTGAACAGATTCAGATCATTGGTGAAGAATCATATAGCTTGCTCTCCCTTTTGATAACTTTAGCAGATGATAAAGCTATTATGTCTAATTCTATAAAGATGATCACTCATCAACATATGGGGAATATGTAATAATATCACATCGGATAGAAGGCTGTAGTACTAAATGTCATAGTCATGTTATTTTATTTCTCAACATTTATATTAATTTGCTGCTATGTCATTTTAGGGCTAGTGTAGTTGTGCACAGTTTTGCAGAATACCACTTTTTTGCTCATAGCCTACTTATGCAATATCCTTTACAAACCAGAATTTTTGCAACAATTTTGTTAAGGTTATATCATTAGATAAACCATGTCCCGGGTCTTAAATATGTTTTGATCACAAATAAGATTTGTTAGTTATACTACAAGCTAGACTACATAATCCTCTGCCAGTGTGCATAATTAAATTCTTGACCAATCACAGG
>JACXGM010010916.1:0-25665 GCA_016801145.1 Umbra pygmaea | reverse complement strand
ATTTGTGAATTTTCTGTGCTTTTAAATTTTTGTGTGTGCATTTGTGAATTTTCTGTGCATTTGTGTATCCTGTGTGTGTATTTATGAATCATGTGTGTCCATGTATGAATCATGTGGGTGCATGTATGAATCCTGTGTGTGCATATGTGAATGTATTGTGTGCATTTATCTTTATTGAGACTGTTTTAGCTCCATACATCTGCAACTAAACAAGTCTTTAGATAAATTTGCATTCAGAAGACCACACCCAAAGCAAAAATATGGAAAATAATTATTCTCAATGGCAACAGTAATGGTAAAAGTAACTCAAAAAACCACTGATTACATCCAAGATATGCAGAAGAGCATCTCTGATCGCACAATATGTTAATGGAGTATCTCCACAAGTACAAGGGCTATAAACATACTCTTGGTATCAAAATAAAGGAAACACATGTGAGTTTTATCCTGAAGTGAAAGTTTTAATGTGGGTACTAGTGTGTCAGAGTACATAAAAGTAGAACACAGAATAAATTTATGGAAATTTAAATTCCGTCTAGAAAAAAACTAGTTACATAGATAATAATATATGAAGGTCATGGATCAGCAGCTCTAAAACAGTTTGGAAACATACTACGTCTGGTGAGTACATGTTTGAAATTTGATGTAATTTGTGTGAAGCAAACCAAAGTTCTAGTGGTTTTAGTTGGTGGAGTCCTAGGCAACCTTTGAAATTTGGACATTTGGGTACATTTATGCACCATCAGTGCCATTTCACTTTTATCAGGTACCAGAGATCAAAAAATTTAAATTAATTAAATTTCACAAAAATATCACTAAATGTGTACATTTCATTAAAAACCATCTGTCTTTACATAGTTTTTACTTAGTTTCAATTTTTTACCCAGACCTCTATGTCCCCATTGAAATAAACCATTCTATGGTGCGGTTTTACCCTGAACTGACCATGAGTTGGTGTCTGATGAAAACTGTAGCTGAGGAAAAGGAGCAGAATGGTTTCATCTAGATGAGAGGCCAGGCTGAGGAAGAGGAGTCTGTGGCTGAAGAGGCAGATGGTCAGTAGAGCTGGCAGTGGTCATGGGAGGGGATGGCTGATCACCCTACAAACATCTTCTCTGTGTATACATGTCAAAAGAAAAGAAAATGTCTCAAAACATGTCCCCATTCACAATTAAAAACACTTTGTGAATCCATCCATTTGAGCTTGACGTTATGAAATATTACGAAAATACAAAAATGTATATACACACATATAATTATACATATAAATATACACACAAAAATACACATATACATTTAAACATAAATATACACACACACCCGTACATATACAAAGTACATATACACTCACCTAAAGGATTATTAGGAACACCATACTAATACCGTGGTTGACCCCCTTTCGCCTTAAATCTACGTGGCATTGATTCAACAAGGTGCTGAAAGCATTCTTTAGAAATGTTGGCCCATATTGATAGGTTAGCGTCTTGCAGTTGATGGAGATTTGTGGGATGCACATTCAGGGCACAAAGCTCCCGTTCCACCACATCCCAAATATACTCTATTGGGTTGAGATCTGGTGACTGTGGGGGCCATTTTAGTACAGTGAACTCATTGTCATGTTCAAGAAACCAATTTGAAATTATTCAAGCTTTGTGACATTATCCTGCTGGAAATAGCCATCAGAGAATGGGTACATGGTGGCCATAAAGGGATGGACATGGTCAGAAACAATGGTCAACTTTAGGCCCCTTAGGGGCCTAAAGTGTGCCAAGAAAACATCCCCCACACCATCACACCACCACCACCAGCCTGCACAGTGGTAACAAGACATGATGGATCCATGTTCTCATTCTGTTTACGCCAAATTCTGACTCTACCATCTGAATGTCTCAACAGAAATCGAGACTCATCAGACCAGGCAACATTTTTCCAGTCTTCAACTGTCCAATTTTGGTGTGCTCTTGCAAATTGTAGCCTCTTCTTGAGTGGTACCCGGTGGGGTCATCTGCTGTTGTAGCCCATCCGCCTCAAGGTTGTGCGTGTTGTGGCTTTACTAATGCTTTGCTGCATAACTCGGTTGTAACAAGTGGTTATTTCAATCAAAGTTGCTGTTCTATCAGCTTGAAGCAGTCGGCCCATTCTCCTCTGACCTCTAGCATCAATATATATTATTTATATATATAAATAAAACAAACATATTTCATGTTATGTTGACTAAATGTTAAAATAATACAGTAATAAATGTGTTCACTTAGTGTATGGGCTTTTGAAGGCCCATTGCTTAGCTTAGCTTACCTTAGCGGCTAACTAGTTGTGTGCTCATACAATACACCAGTATTTGAAGTAATAAATAATAACATATTTATGTAAAGACATAATAAATATAATGAAATAACAACATAACCCATACTTACATACATTTTTGATGCGGCATTTGGGGTGTACAGGTGCTCATGTTGTTTCATGTTGTTGTCGAAATGGTTCGTCTTGTAACTCAAATGGAATCGTCAGATTCTCAGTCAGGAAGAAGATTTACAGTCCAATATTCCTTTGCTAGTAGTACCAAAGCCTCTGTAACTGAATATTTCTTGCTAGAACCTGCCATGTTGAAAAATTATGTCGTAATCCGTCAAAATCCGAGAGCACTACAAGCACAATGCGCAACTCGTGCGTAACTGAACAAAACACAGAACTCGCTTTGAACGGGTATGCATTTGAATATTTCCGGATGGTTGGTCAATTATAACATGTGACCGCTCTATGCAAAGATTTTACTCACTAGAATCCCGTGGGAAACAGCTTAGGATGATTTGTTACTTCATTTTTTCAGTAGGTGGGGAGAGAGACCGTATGTTGTGCTTTGAGCGACTACAGGCAGTCAAGTTCAAACCAGTGTGATTATGTATTCTGCACAGTGTATAGAAGCCTAAACTAATCCAGAATGTCTATACGGCATTGAAATAACTTGCCAAGTGGAATTAGTTGACCAGAAACCACGTTTTATAATAACAAAAATCATAGAATATAGGGAAATGTTGCTGCATCTATATTATTTGCTTGTTGCAAAAAGAGTTTAGATAGGTTTACAGATAAGATCCTTGCCGTTCTAGCAGTAACATGACGGGTTTCGCGCATGTTTACAATATGTAATTAACCGATGTATGTGTTGTGTGTGAAAAGGTCCCAGTACCGGGTACTAGTGATGCGCGTGTTCTGCTTTTTTTCCAACCAGCGGGTCCCGCATTTATGAAATTATTTGGCCCACCCCAGCCTGCCCCGCAACACTTTATCTATTTTTATAACCGGCCCCACCACGCACCTGCGACCATTAAATAGACATGCACTGTAATGGAAATTAAAACATCCTTTATTACAGCCTGAAAGTGCAGAAACATTGCACTTTTCAGAGACGATTATGAATATAAATTAAATAGACCATGAATCAGTTCATGTGATAAACAATTTAAACATTTAAAGCAGCGTTTATTATCATCTAATAGGCTAAAAAAAGAAATATATCCGAATTGTATAGGCCAAGTACGCTACATATAAACTTTTTTTGAACACACGGGAATGTTCATTTGGCATTTTTGCGTTTGCTGTGCAAAAAAAGAATGGCATCCACTTTACCAGGATTTAATCTGTTTCTCATAGACTCTAGCACCCAGCCAGCAGAACTGACGCCTGGGCACACAATGAAATGCCCCAACCCGCCCCGCAAATAAAGTGACAATGTATTTACCCGCCCCAATCCGCGGGTAATGAGACGATCCGCGCATCACTACCGGGTACCCTCGGAAGAGGTTAAATCACCTTTCTTCCACATTCTGATGCTTGGTTTGAACTTCACTACATAATTTTGACCATGTCTACATGATTTGACTTGTTGTAATGTGATTGGCTGATTAGATATTTGTGTTAAGAACAGTTGAATATGTGTACCTAATGAGGAGCCAATAAAAACATGAACAATAATGTACGCCATAAAGAATTAAGGCAATTAGCCTGTTCTTGGTACTTAATATTTTATAACAAGATATACTGGCAAAATGTATTCAATTACAGGCAAAACTGAGAGCACACAAATTACAATAAACTAAATTGATGATAACATAATGCGATGCACTTACTTGTCTCAGATACATCCATTGTAATCAACAAGGAACAAAACACGTATCTCCCCATTCACTATTGAAAAACCGCGTAACTCCATTTGACCTTGATTTGGGTAAAATGTTTCATAATGTAATGACACAAGCAAATATCTGTAAAGACACAAGCAAAGGCACAATACGAACGTTGACGATGTGGTGTTCAATTACGGTAAAATCACAGGAAAATTGTGCCATGTGTAGATCCTTCCTTTGTGCGGATGGGAACCTTGGTTCACCTGTGAAGAAGTAATCAAACAGAAAACATTATTCATTAGTCTGTAGCAGGCTTGGAATTTCGTCATTTGGCCTTCGGTGTCAGAAAAAGTTTGAGGGCACATAAGCCACATGGTAGGGCACAAAGGCCATTGAGTGAAAAAAGAGGATTTGGAGCTTCAAAAACACGCATGACATAAAAAAATATTACTACTATTTATGAAACCCTGCTTCAATTTCTGAAGACATTAAACACAAAACCTCATCTCCAAGCACTATTCACAAAACAGCTCACTCCTCTAGCAAAATGAAACTTTTTGACATATTCATTAGGGTGCAGAATGTGTTTAGAGTTTTTGCTGATCAGTCTAGGTGAGATCTGCAAATTGTGTTTTACCATGTGAACATTGATGGGCAGTAGCGTCGCTACAAGTAGCATTGTTACTAGAATTACATTTCTCAGTGGCGTGGTCGTAGCGTTACTGTTTTCTGAATCAAATAGCTTTACAGTAGTGAAGCTATTTTATTTATCAAGTAGTGCAGTAGCTTCCACGCAAGCTACATTTTCACAAGTATTTCTGAAGCTCAACTCTGAAATACAACTGCTAAGGATATTCAGGATCAGTAAGTGACTCACGCCACCGCCATACACAGTCTGTATGTGTAGCCGAATAGTGATGTGCGAATCCTGAATGATTGTTTTTTTTTTAACGAGTTGTTTCAGTGAAATGGGTGTACTGAATCACTGCTCTAAAATATTTGTTCATGTGAATCACTTTTGCGCAAGTCAAAATCACACAGATTTAGCAGGTGAAGTCGCGCAGTGTCGTCTAGATTTGCTTTCAACTCCTCCCACCTCCTCCTCTTCAATGTTTGTGGCCATTCTTTTTTCCCAGTCCATGAGCGTAAAGAATCTCTGTCCGATAATCAGAAATGGTCCTGCTTGCAGCTGAGAGTGAGGAAGATATTCTAAACCCAGACTTGGTGAGCACAATCCATTCAGCAGGGAGTTTGAACGACATTTTAGGTACATTGCCACACAGTGCCAGAGTCTACTCACTAAAAAGCTAAGTCACTAGGTTAACTTCGGCTCAGGCCACCACAGTCAGTTAGAATTGGCGATTTAATTGTGTTGTTTATACATCGTTTTCCAATTCAAAAAATAAATTATTAGCAAAAAGGTTATTTGTGTTACTAGGTGAAGAGTTGAGTTGGATATTCTGTAGTACAGATAGACTACAGTTTCCTAAAATATTCTATTTTAAATGGAATTGTGTTGTACATACTAATTAAAGCACTTAAATTATGTTTAAAATTAGTTTTACGAAATACTTTACTCATCAGATTGTGCTACTTTCCCCTGTTCTCAATGACACATAAAACCTACTAACCAAATGTTATGAAATACGTTAACCACATAATACAATAACAGACAATGTAGCTTAACAGAATAATAGAGGAGTATATGTATCTAGGATATTACAACTGATGTAATCTGTTCATATTCATATCATAATGTGTTCATATGTTAAGCTAGCTAAATAATACAAGTAATAATATAGCTCATAGGGTCTGTGTTACGTTTTACTGTAGTCAAATATAATGATAGGCATAACTTAAGTTGACAAATGTTTACTTTATGAATACTAACTCATTTGCTTTTTGTCTGAAAATGGTTCATTTGTTTTCATGTGTGCTTGAAACATTTAACTCAGCTCTATTATAGAAAACAATATGGTGCCATCATGAGATAGAGATAGAATTTAGCAGTAGAACAAAAGGATTCATTAAATTCATTAAATAATCTTTTAAAAGATAGCATTGACTTTGAATGAAGATGGTTCAAGCTAAAAAAAATAGCTTAGATGTAGTAAACTACTTTTGCCATTTTTTGGTAGCTTAGCTTGCTATATTTTACTGGGGGGAGCTTCAGTGTAGTGAAGCTTAATTTAGTGTAGAATAACTATTAGCTTAGCTCACTACATTTTACAAGTAGCTTGCCCAACACTGCATGTGAAATGGTTTAAGGTATTGATATCAGACTGCCCAATGAGCCAAATGAGTTTAGGCAACTGAGTACTTTGTTCAGCCAATGGGTTTTAGTGTTTTAGCAAAAAAGAAAAACTGTAATATAATAACTGATATGTTTTACAAAAAGTTCAATTATCATGTTGACCTTGAAATTACATTTACTCCTGTCTCAAAATATTTATGGATTGTAGATTTTTTTCATTTCAAAAGGTAAACTGATGGACACAAAATAACAATTCCGAAAAAGTTGGCCCAGTATGGACAATGCACAAAATATGATCAAAAAGAGTCATTTGAAAATCCTATTCACGCTGTACAATACTGAATACACATTATTAACAAATAATGTGATGTTTTACTTTTGTGAACACATTTTTTAAAATATACACCTATTTTAAATCAGATGTCACACTCTGCACAATGAAGCTCAAACATTCAACTGTATGAACAAAAACAAAACACACTTGAGTGGAAGGGAAGGGAATGGTGTGTGTGTGTGTGTGTAATCTGATTCATCATCATCACTTGAGGATGGAGATAGGGAGATAAATGGAGAAGGGCTAGCAGTCTGTGGGTCAGTGTTCAGTCTTGGCCCATATGGTTGAATGTTGGGTCTCCTCAAGAAGCCAGCTGTCCACCATCTTGCCACTGCCTTCTCGCTCTCGTATGCAACCGGGGCACAGGGGCTAATTAACTTACAGTATGTAATACTAAAAAGCACAAACCAGACAGGTGTAGCTAATTGGTTTTTAACTAGTAAGCTAGTAAATTACTGTCAATTCAAGTTAACCTTAAGTGGTATTGGTGCATTCAGGAAAATGGGAAAACATTTATTTGCCTACATTAAACAGTCAACGGTAATTGACAGATAACTACAGTAACGTTAAGGCTAGCTAGACGTCTAACATTACCTCAGTTACACAAAAGTAAACCGTGAAGTAACCTTTACTATCACAATCACCTGTGCTAATTACTATGACCTAAATCACAAATATAGCTAACGTTACATATCTGAGCTCTCTAAATGCGCAGGTGTATTCTCCCACTCAGAGGTTGGAACTTTCCCACCTCCCAGTTGCTCATGCAACTTCCAAAACAGACAGGTTTAATTTAGATATGCACCTAACAAGTCAGCTATACATCTATCTAATATCTAGCAAACTAGCTTGCTTACCTAAGTGTATTCTTGTGGTTCAGTCACACTCCTGCTAGTGGCTTTGAATTTTTGCAGTGTGGGACTGCTTCCAAAACCATCAAATAGTGATGTTGATTGGTCCGTGTTAAAATCATCATTATTGATTGGTCCGTGGTTAAATTGCCATTGTGTGCAAACTATGATGTTATTTAAATTTGGTGGAAAGCACACTTTACACACAAACCTATGGACAAAGAAACCGAATGCTGACCGTGAGATTTTGACAGTAGCAGGGGCACTAAGGCCATGTTGGTCGGAGGGCATACAATAATGTTTAGTGCATCACGGCCAAAGGGAGGGGCAACGACGTCGTGGCCGCCGTGAAATTCCCACGCTGGTCTGTAGAACTGATTGCTGATTCAGTAAAGCAATACATGACCTCTCATTTTAAATGTGTTCAAAAACAGTTTTTATAGCACCTACAGCAAGATACTTTTTACATGTTAGAAATTCATAGCCGCCATCTTGTTTTCCCATCCCTCTAGGTAGGACTGTCATGGTTAGAAGTGGTGAAATGAGATGGCCAAATCCAAGTATAGACTGCCACCGCTGGTCAAATGACTCAATTACAAAGGAATTATTCACCCATTCAAATTCTATGGGATTTTAATCACTTATAAACTTCAATTTAAAAAAACTACATGACCGATCAATCACAAATCCACAAGCGCGCTACATGACAAATTGGATGTATATTGTCCTACTCGAATGGAATCAATAATGTGAAAATTGCCGGAGCTGATAAGGTGCAAAAAAACTAAGGAAAGGAGAAGAAGAATATTAATAAAAAGCAAATAAAAATAATTGATTCTGCTCGCGCATCAATTAGTTATAATTAAAAAATGAATAAAAATAATTGATTTGCGTTGCACATCAATTAAAAAAGGGTAATATTGATTGCATCACGCAATCAATAATTAATCTGCTCTATCTGGAGAGAAGCTGGGTGTGCAGGCATTTGATCCAACCTGTGTCTTAGGGCGCTATCTTACACCCAGCGCAATTGACTTTTTACACAAACGCATGTATCATTCCTATCTTGTACCCGACGCATATGGGACTTTTCCCTCCACAGATGCGCATTGGTAAATTAGGGAATGAACTTGCGTTCGTTGGGCGGTTCAGCGAAAAGAAGAGGCGTGGCCCGGTGCAAAAGTTCCCGGGTGCTATCTTTCAGTTTCCGAAAACAATTCCGCCACTGACCAGGAAAAACCTGGTTTAAAGTCAGTGGCGTGTTATTCATATGCTATTTTAAAGGCGCATACTTAACCATAATGTAGCGTGTGCACAACGCGCATACACTTTGCTCCTCTCATCAAAAAAAAAAAAATGCAGCAGTTCTTTATTATTGCAACACATAATTAGAAGGAAAAATATTACCACACGAGGAAGTCATTGGTCATTGGTCTCAGAAAGTGTGAAAAAATAGGTACACATCTAGTGTACACACTTACTCAAATTATTCATAATGAATTATTTGCACTGATATACATCAACCTCAAGGGAACCCATTCAAACAACAAGTACACACGTAATTTGCGATGCTAATAGTAAAATCACCCATGTCTTTACTCAGAATTACTCAAGCTCAAACCACGACTCATTTATAGCAACTTTGCCATGAGGAATCCCCCTTGGATGGGTGGCTGTGAAGGGGACAACAGCTATCCATTAAAGACATGGTTAATGATGACAATTTATGATGCCAGCAAGTGCGTAGAATGCTGTTTAATCAAACACACACAAACACGCAGTGTAGCCATATTAAACGAACATTTGGCACACTGAAAATTTCACGTCAGGTGTTAGGAAATAACAAGTACTACACTACTCAAGTCGCAGCATTCTTTGTGGCTTATTGTGTTTTACGCAACATTTCCATGAATCATGGATGTGTTGATTACATTAATTAGGAAATATTAGAGGACTTCAGGAGACGTGATTTTGAAATGCATGTGCCGTTGGCACTTAACTTAAATGCCCAGAAATGCAGAACGGGAGATGAAAGCTTATTTGACAGAAGAGTAATCTCGGTCTAATGTCAGACTACATTGCAAAAATATTACCATGCATAACCTTGTGATTCAGTGAGAGTGAGTCCAAAACATCGGAAAGTAGGCTATGTCTTGTGACATTTCTGTATTTACATTTTGTAACAAGAAAAATCAATAGCAAATCACCGTTATAATAGCAATCCGCCATGGAACAAGCGTGCCTGCTCTTAAAGGGAATGTAAGATGACGCTTTGATTGATTTATTGCACGTTACGCCCAAACCACACCTATGACTAATGAAACTACTTCAGACCTACCCATTTTAGATTTGCGTCGGGCGCAAGAATAATTTATCCCGCCGGTAAAATACAACAGCGCCCGGGACCCTCCCACAATGTCACTTGCGTTTCGCATAGCACAAACACTGAACAAGCAAGCAAGCCATCAAACACATACATAAGTAAACATGAGGGATTTGAATACACATGTTGAGTCCATGTATGTGTAATTGGATGACAAAAGAAGTTCCGGGATAGTTGATCAAAGTCTGTTTGTAATGTGCCTGGCTTTTAAAGGGAATGGGAGAGGACAGTCTGGTAGGATTATTGCATGTTACGCCCAAGACACACCCATGAATTAATGAAGACACTAAGTACAACCCTTTTGAACCATGTGCCCAGTGCACAGACCTTTTTTTCCCCGTCAAAATAGCAAAAGAGGATTTGGACTCGCCTTAAAATTACCTGCGCCATGCATTTCACGCCATGTACTTAGATCGTTAAAATAGTGCCCTACATGCTCCTTGTCAGACCTTTTTTTTACTTGTCCCGGGCAAATGGACAAGCGTAAATGTCGAGCCCTGAACTATGAACCCAGCTTTCAGCAGGGCAGGCAAATGGGGAGGTTCTTTGTAGAGAGCCAGACCTGATTTCCTGGCTGGAATGCAAGAGCCTCTCTGCGGTATGGTCTGCTTGTGTCATCTGGTGATGGATGGAATTTGGAAGATGGACAGCATTTCAGACAGCCTTAGTGCAATGGAAACATACATCCACTGTAGATGCTTAGATTAGATGTCACAGTACCAGGCCAGGTTATGTACATATGTGCACAGTACCAGGCCAGGTGTGGTTATTGTAGGAGTGGCATAGAGGTATGTGCATATTCTGCCTAGTTCAGGAACAGAGATGGAGTGGTCAAAGTAGAAAGTATTAATTAACCAATGTATTTTTTGTTCATTCTCTCCACCTGCCCGTTAGACTGTGGATGGTGCACAATATGCTGTGATCATAGATTGTGTTCTCTAGGATACTGTCATGCAGACATTGGTGAAATAGGCCTCAGTGATCTGTAGGTCTGTGGGATGGCCAGGGATCAGTTGACATGCTTCAGAGAACAGGTACATAATGTCTGGCATGGTGATATGTCCATCTCACGATGGATGCTGGGCCGGCAGACGGTCCTCTAACTCTGTAGGAAAATGGGGCTGATTGGGTAACGGTTAACCATCATGGGACCACTCAACGGAGCTTATCTGATATCCTTATACACATCCCACAGAATGGGGGAGATGATGCGAGAATGGGGAAGGATGGGTGTCTCGTCCACGGATATACAGTGGGGCCAAACTATTTAGTCAGCCACCAATTGTGCAAGTTCTCCCACTTAAAAATATAAAAAAAGGGCTGTAATTTTCATCATAGGTACACTGCAACTATGAGAGACAAAATGAGAAAACAAATCCAGAAAATCACATTATAGGATTTTTTATGAATTTATTGGTAAAAAAGTTAATCTCAATACTTTGTTATATACCATTTGTTGGCAATGACAGAGGTCAAACGTTTTCTGTAAGTCTTCACAAGGTTTTCACACACTGTTGCTGGTATTTTGGCTCATTCCTCCATGTAGATCTCCTCTAGAGCAGTGATGTTTTGGAGCTGTCACTGGGCAACATGGACTTTCAACTCCCTCCAAAGCTTTCAATGGGGTTGAGATCTGGTGACTGGATAGGCCACTCCAGGACCTTGAAATGCTTCTTACGAAGCCACTCCTTCATTGCCCGGGGGGTGTGTTTTGGACCAGATTTTGAGTGAGGTTTTCACTCAAAATCTCATGATACATGGCCCCATTCATACTTTCCTTTACACAGATCAGTCGTCCTGGTCCCTTTGCAGAAAAACAGCCCCAAAGCATGATGTTTCCAACCCCATGTTTCACATTAGGTATGGTGTTCTTTGGATGCAACTCAGCATTCTTTCCCATCCAAACACGACGAGTTGAGTTTTTACCAAAAAGTTATATTTTGGTTTCATCTGACCATATGACATTCTCCCAATCTTCTTCTGGATCATCCAAATGCTCTCTAGCAAACCTAGACGGGCCAGGACATGTACTGGCTTAAGCAGGGGGACACGTCTGGCACTGTAGGGTTTGAGTCCCAGGTAGCCTTTCTTACTTTGGTCCCAGCTCTTTGCAGGTAATTCACTAGGTTCCCCCATGTGGTTCTGGGATTTTTACTCACCGTTCTTGTGATCATTTTGACCCCACGGGGTGAGATCTTGCATGGAGCCCTGGATCGAGGGCGATTATCAGTGGTCTTGTATGTCTTCCATTTTCTTAAAATTGCTCCCACAGTTGATGTCTTCACACCAAGCTTGTTACCTATTGCATATTCTGTCTTTCCAGTCTGGTGCAGGTCTACAATTTTGTTTCTGGTGTCCTTTGATAGCTCTTTGGTTTTGGCCATATTGGAGTTTGGAGTGTGACTGTTTGATGTTGTGGACAGGTGTCTTTTATACTGATAAAAAGTTCAAATAGATGCTAGTAATAAAGGTAACGAGTGGAGAACAGAGGAGCCTCTTAAAGAAGAAGTTAGAAGTCTGTGAGAGCCAGAAATCTTGGTTGTTTGTAGGTGAACAAATACTTATTTTCCACCATAATTTACCGATAAATTCATTTAAAATCCTACAATGTGATTTTCTGGATTTCTTTTCTAATTTTGTCTCTCATAGTTGAAGTGTACCTACGATGAAAATTACAGGTCTCTCTCATCTTTTTAGGTGGGAGAACTTGCAAAATTGTGGGATGACTAAATCATTTTTTACCCCACTGTATCCTCTGTGTCAAGGATGTGCAATGGTCTGTCTGCCTTGTAATTCTTCTCCAAAAGCAACCGCTTCCTGGAAAAACAGGCAGACTTGTATCACTGAGGACCACTCTGAAGGAATAACATGAGAATGGCTGCTGTTGTGTTAAAATCCTGGAAACTGTTAATCTTTTGAGGTGGTGTTGAGGTGGGGTCAGGCCACGATCTGACTGGGCTGACCCTTTGCATCTCCACCTCCACAGACAATATGGAATCCACTGGCCAAGGAAGGAATATGCTGACTGATCTTACAGATACTTCTTGGCATTTGTGAAGAGGTGGTGTTCAAACTTACAAATGCAGACAAAAGTATATGGACTGATAAGGTCTAGTTTGGTGAAATACCTGGTTCCATGGAGTGTGCAATGGTGGCTGAGATAAATGGTGATGACATCGCAGAATTTTAGGTTCATTATTCAGCTGAAAAGGGGACAATGACAGGTGCTGAATGACCTAAGGACGTTGAAAAATCCAGTTTGAGATGGTCATCCCATCAGCCCACATCCATCTGGATCTCCTCTCTCAGCCCACTACCGAACAGTATGTTCAGGGCAAGTTCTTTCCAGCCACTGGCTGTGGCTGCCATCTGGAATGAAAGTCTGTAGTCAGCTACAGTCTGGGTGCCTCGGTGGAGGTTTAGTAAGTATTCACCTGCTTCTCTGCTCACATAAGTTTGATTGACAGCTGAACAGGGCAGTGAAGTCATTATATCTCTCCACCTCCAGTGAAACCAGATTGGCAGTGGCCCACTAGTGCCCTGCAGATCAGAACAGAGATGATAATGGCCACCTTAGCTCTCCCTGAAATGGGAGTTTCTGAGTGGTGGGCAAAGTAGCAGAAACAATGTATGAGTAATTCTCAACATCTCCAATAATGCAGGAGTACAGTGCAGAAGTCAACAAAAAAAAACAAAATACAAAGCTATAATCACAGATATCATAAATGGCATGGCACTTATTATAAGGTTTTTTACAACTTTGTTCTATAAAAGCTGTTTCTATAATTGTTTTGCAGACAATTATTCTAACATCTTAGGTCCGTCTAAGCAAGGTAAAAATACCATATTTACACCTTACTAAAGCTATTATCATATCTTTTGAACATGTTTTAAGCATACATTTAGGTCTGTTATGTGTTTAAATTGTCAATTTGGAATAACATTTATTTTTTTAAATATAGTTATGGAAATATTTGTTAGTCTGTTTTTCCGATTCATCGAAGAAACAATTGACAGATTAATCGATTATCCAAATAATTGTTAGTTGCAGCCCTAGTTTACACCTCAATTATAGTTGTTGCTTCTGTATAGGAATAATGTTTACACCTAAAGTACAGCTTTTGTTCCTGTATTGTGTAGCTTATAGCAATAGTGTTTACACTTCAAATATACCTTTTGTTCCTATAAGCAAATAATGTTTGCACCTTGAATCTAGCTTTGTTTGTTTCTTCTGTACAGAAAACATTTACACATCTACTCCAGCTATTGTTTCTTTATATTGCTTGTGAAATCCTAACAGCTCTATTCCTAGAATGTGGAGTAATTATTCCCATCTATGTATCTAGCTGGTTGCGGTTAGTGAGTGGTCATTTCTAGAGTAATGTTTGTGTGGGCATAGAATGTTATCAGCTGCATTGCAGCAGCGCATCTGGGAAATGGGCATGTCCTGGACAATAATGGCTGGTGTGACCGGGAGGTTATACCATATGGTCATGAAGTCATCTGGCATTTCTCTGAAAGCTAACTCCACCCCAGCTCCAAAGAGACACAGAGGGTGCCGAGAATAATGAACACAACTATTACAAATCGATGACTGTAACTGCCTCCTTCTGCCTCCCCATTTCAACTCTCCTCTCCAAAAGTTTTCCTCACCTTCCCTTTTCTCCTTCACACTCGTTCCCCTGTCTGATTCTTCTACCCCACCCCAGGGTGTTCTGTTTTCTTGGCAGAACATGGGAGAAAGCCACCTGCATAACCACAGTTTGACACACACTCACGATACAACCATACACACACATATACATTGAGACACATCTTCTCCTCCCTTCTATTGGCCACTGGAATTCAGCGAGTCACTGAGACAAGTTTTGCTCAACACCATGTGTGGACCTGTGCTCAAACATACACTGGGCCAACACTTCACTGTCCTGCTGTCTTTCTATCCTAGCCTCTGTACTTTGATGAAGAGCAGTCTTTTATCCAGGTAGATCACACACACAACCACGCACACTTTTACAATCCTTAATCTGCCAACAATGAAGCTGCCTCCCGGCTATGACATGAAAAGTCCCGATGCATTCAAAAGTCCCCTATGACCGGAGCTGCATCAGGGAATCAACATGAGATGAAATAGAATCTTCCATGTTAAATCACCACCTGTCTGGCCTCTGTCCTGTGTCACTCCCCTTCATATCTTTCTCTATTCACCTCTGTTTACCTTACACAATTACAATAATTTACAATATGTTGGCCTCCTCGCCTAACAGGTCGGTAAAAAATCTGATTAAATTCACCACTGAGCTAAGATCCGTTTTTTTGTTTCACCATAATGGATAAGGTTTGAGTTTGGGAAAGGCTACCTGGTACTAGATCTGGACTTTGTGGCTACTCCTACACATGGAGCAGAGAATCAACTGTGTGTCAGAGGCCTCATGGCCCAAGGTGTGTTCTCCTGGAATCCTCACTATAACACAGCTGCACCAGACACCCCAGTCACTGTCACATAAATGTGCAAGAGCCCATATGGCAGAGTTATGAGGAAAAATGAACACGATACACTTTTCAGGGTCTGTAATGTTTAAACTCCCCACTGTCATCCGCTGTATCTGCCTTGATGAACCGCTTGCGTTCGGCGCTGACAGTGCGTCTAAGCTGACTGATAGCCCAGTAAATGGGTCACGTTGATTTGCTGCGGGTCATGAGAATGAATAGGGTGGATTGAGCAGCGCGAGCGACAGTGTCACTGCTAAGCAGGCATGTCTGACTTGTTAGTTCTGAACAGCACCCTATCCCCTATCACATATAGGAATTTTGGTCAAAAGCTGTGTAAAAGGAAGGGAATGGGATTCCATTTGAGACCCACCCAGTGTCTGAGGACCAGTGCAGGCTTTCATAGCAGGCTGGATAGCACAGCAGCACAGGGTGACACGGCCCTGTTTGACTGATTATAAACCACCAGTCACTGGCTAGTTTCACTCCTCTCTTTACTGCTGTGGACAGACACATAGTGGTCCATTATAGGGCCGTATTAATGCTGCAGGTCAGAGGATGGGCTCCTACATAGCTCATCCAAGTTGAAGGCTGCGTCTGAAGAGGAGCCCAGGTTATGGGCTTTGTTGACACTAGCAAGAGGTACACCTTTATTGTGTTTACTCTGGGGTTATTTCAAGTTGTGTGTGTGTGTGTGTACAGAGGAGTTTATGTCTGGCTTGTGTGTGCCTTGATGTTGGAACATTGTTTTGTTTGGGTAGAGTTGTGCCGCAGCGCCACTGTGTTCAGCCTGCACAGAGACGTTCAAAAGTCATCCATTCTCTGTTCCTCATCTGAGGAAAATGTTTCGAAACATTGCTTTCAAGATATTAATTGTGTTTAAATGGCCAGGAGAAAATGTGTGGGAGCACCTCATGATAATATTTTGTTTTTCCATTTTGTATAGTAAATTGGCCTTAGTCTAAACTGTCCCACATTTTCTAAATATACTGTAAATCTACTGTACGCAGTAAAGTGATCAGGGGCAGAGCCATCACTCTTCATATTTCTACTATAGCTGATCGAAACAGCAGTCAAAACATATTCACCCTTTTCTATTTCTTTTCTCTAGTGGTTGGACCTCTAGGTCAGTCAGGGGAGTGGTTTCTGGACCCAAAACATCAGAAGTACTACAACATAGGAACACAGGTTCCATCCCCAGCCTGTAGGACTGGAGTCTCAGGCAGAGGGGAATGTACTGACATGTCTGTGGGTTGTATCAGAGAGGAGGATGGAAAGAACCAGAGAAGTATGGGAGAGACAGTATCTACAGCATTCCAGCAGGAGCATCTGTGAAGGCCATTCGGCCTGGGTCCAGGTCCCAGCACATGGATGGGTCCACCTAAAACCAAAGGAATCTGAAAGAGTTGTCTCTAGCACTTTATTTTAAGGTACACATAGTTACCTCTAATTAGTGATGTATAATTGTGTGTATAAGCAGCTGATAAAAAGAATTCAAAGTCTCCGTTTCAAACAGTGTATGCTTTCAAATCAAATGAAATTGTATCTGTGCCAGAAAAAACAGGTGTTTCCTTCAGAGTGAAATGCTCATTTGCATGCCCTGAGGATGCAAAGTAGTAATATGATAAAAAAATTAAAAGGAATACAATATCCAGCAAAATATGATATTTGCCACAATCAGGGTGTACAGGGTATATGGTATTGTTAAATGTGTATGAAACCAGGTATAGGAGATAAATAATATATCTATAATAATGGAAAATACTGAGCGCTAAGAACAGCAAAGATCAAACACCTGCATGTAATAATGATTGTAACAAAATGCTATAATAAATATCCAGGAATGAGTAGGAAAGAGTACGGGAATACTGTACCTGGTAGCATATAATGTGTATGCTGTACCTGAATGGGAATACTGAATGAGAATACTGTACCTGGTAGCATGTGTATACAGTACCTGAATGGGAATACTGAATGGAAATACTGTACCTGAAAAACTCCCGATCCTCCCGATGGCCAGTCCGTCCCTGACTGTGTATACTGTAAAACCTGACCTGGTTGAGTTTTTAGCCTGGCCAGATCTTGAATCTCTTCTCTATAATACGTCTCATCCCGGTCAGTGATCAGGCCTTTTAATGTTCAAAGTTGTGGACAGGTATGCTTCTCTGAATAAAAACAGATATTAATGATCATACAGCCAACATTCAAGAATCTGTACATGGTACTAAGTGACAGAGGTTCCATAGCATGTTGACTTGCTGAATGCTGACTGTATTTTCCCATTGAACAACGTCATTAGTGGACTATTATTTGGCCAGTTAAAATGTCACCACACTTCAGAATAGGGAACCGATTTTAGGTACTATACTGCCCTTACCTCAGTGTCACGTTCAAAGGTATTGGAGGCAGGCGCGTCTTCAATGAACATATATATTTATTGAAGCACAAGGAAGAACTGACAAGAAACACAGAGACAAGAAAACATGAGTAACAAAGACCTAACATTAAACAAGAACAACACAACATAAACACAAGAACAGAACCTTTAACTTATACAACATGACCTAGAACACAAGAGAGACACTTTACACTAAACATATGACTAGACTAAAGACAACTACTCCAAAGAACAAGAACAACCACGTACCTGACAAGAAACAATGAACTACACAGAACAAACAAACCCACATAACTAAATACCCAACTAACGAGGGGAGGATGTGCAGGTGTGGACCAAACAACAGAACTGATAGGCTCACCAAAACATGTGACGGGATCATGTGACACAAAGAGCGGCAAACAAAACCAAAACAAAACACATAGGGGAGAAACCACCCTGTAGTGACACAGAACAAGGACCGAGTCTACAGACATTGTGACATAACCCCCCACCTAAGGAGCGACACCCGGCGCGACCACTCCACCAACAAACACTCAAACCCAAAAACAAGCACACGAAGACACAAGAGGTGGAGGGCAAGGGAGTGTAGCGGGGCCCAGGCATGCAGGGACACAGGGGGCTGCCGGGCGGCAGGGAACACAGGGGGCGGCCGGGAACACAGGGGCCGGCCGGGCGGCAGGGAACACAGGGGACGGCCGGGCGGCAGGGAACACAGGGGACGGCCGGGCGGCAGGGAACACAGGGGACGGCCGGGCGGCAGGGAACACAGGGGACGGCCGGGCGGCAGGGATCACAGGGGCCGGCAGGGAACACAGGGGCCGGCAGAGCGGCAGGGAACACAGGGGCGTAAGCTGAGCAGGGGGTCCGGAGATCCCGTGGCCTCAGCGACGGGGGTCCGGACGCAGGCGACGGCCGAGCAGGGGGCCTGGACGCAGGCGACGGCCGAGCAGGGGGTCCGGACGCAGGCGACGGCCGAGCAGGGGGTCCGGACGCAGGCGACGGCCGAGCAGGGGGTCTGGACTACAGGGGGTCTGGGAGGACAGGCGGCAGCAGAGCAGGGAGCTCCACGTCCTCCATCGCCGGGTCATCTTCAAATTCCGGCAGTGGAGGCAAGATCAGCTCCTGCAGCTCCCACAACTTCCACCAGGCGAAAACCCCCCTGGAGGAAGTTGCCTCCAGTTGCGGGTAGTTCATTCTGTCACGTTCAAAGGTATTGGAGGCAGGCGCGTCTTCAATGAACATATATTTTTATTGAAGCACAAGGAAGAACTGACAAGAAACACAGAGAAAAGAAAACATGAGTAACAAAGACCTAACATTAAACAAGAACAACACAACATAAACACAAGAACAGAACCTTTAACTTATACAACATGACCTAGAACACAAGAGAGACACTTTACACTAAACATATGACTAGACTAAAGACAACTACTCCAAAGAACAAAGACAACCACGTACCTGACAAGAAACAATGAACTACACGGAACAAACAAACCCACATAACTAAATACCCAACTAACGAGGGGAGGATGTGCAGGTGTGGACCAAACAACAGAACTGATAGGCTCACCAAAACATGTGACGGGATCATGTGACACAAAGAGCGGCAAACAAAACCAAAACAAAACACATAGGGGAGAAACCACCCTGTAGTGACACAGAACAAGGACAGAGTCTACAGACATTGTGACACTCAGGTACCTTAACCACAAACATAATTTAAAACAGGTGAGGTTAAATACATAATGACTAACGTCTCAACACTCTACCTGGTGGCTTTAAGTACTTGTCTTTTATTTCTCCTCATCTTCTTTGCTTCCTCCTGCTTCCACTTGCCTCTCTCACATCAGCAACGTGCAGGAATTCTACCTGCCTGCTCCCGTTAACAACAGATGTTTTTGAGACTCAATCGAACTACACCTATGATCTCTGCTTGTACTGGGTTCAGCACGAAACACCCTAAAATAAACTTTTTTATTCTTACAAAAACGTTTTTCTTTTATATTACATACTTTGGGCGCTTTTCAAACTGGTTTGGTGCAGTAGGTGATCGAATATTTGCATATACTTGTAAAGTTACCAACTCAACAGAGTAGTTCCACATCACGCAAAGCTACGTTCATCCTCTGATCGTTTGATAGGATGAAAAACAGGTCAGTTCATACAGTGCCTTGCGAAAGTATTCGGCCCCCTTGAACTTTTCGACCTTTTGCTAGATTTCAGGCTTCAAACATAAAGATATGAAACTGTAATTTTTTTAACTGTAATCTTTTTTGAACTGTAATATTTTTACACAGATTCTCGATTGGATTCAGGTCTGGACTTTGACTTGGCCATTCTAACACCTGGATATGTTTATTTGACAACCATTCCATTGTAGATTTTGATTTATGTTTTGGATTATTGTCTTGTTGGAAGACAAATCTCCGTCCCAGTCTCAGGTCTTTTGCAGACTCAATCAGGTTTTCTTCCAGAATGGTCCTGTATTTGGTTCCATTCATCTTCCCATACATTTTAGCCATCTTCCCTGTCCCTGCTGAAGAAAAGCAGGCCCAAACCATGATGCTAACACCACCATGTTTGACAGTGGGGATGGTGTGTTCAGGGTGATTAGCTGTGTTGCTTTTTATCGATTTTGGTTTCATCTGACCAGAGCACCTTCTTCCACATGTTTTATGTGTCTCCCAGGTGGCTTGTGGCAAACCTTAAACTACACTTTTATGGATATCTTTCAGAAATGGCTTTCTTCTTGCCACTATACCATAAAGGCCAGGGCCCAGTTCCCCAAAACGTTCTTATCGCTAAGTAGTTTTAACCTATTCCTTAACCTCTCTCTTAACCTCATGGCACGGTTCCCGACACGTTCGTACGCTAAGTATATCTTCTGTAAGTCACACTTTTGTAAGGTTGGTCTGGACCATTCGTAATTAGCTCTCTCTTAGCGTTGTTTGAGTTCAAGCCGCTAGGCGTGTGCCCTTTTTTTACGTTGCTTCCCCACCAAATTCTCTATCTAACTCTCTCTCTCTGTTTATTGTAGATAGGTTGCTTTTTATTGTAAACATTAACCAATGGCAATCAATACCAAATTAAAAAGTAACTGCAGCTGATTGCCAATCAATTCTGATTGTAAAGTACCTTAGCATTGATATAAAAGTGTATTACATCATTTTTAGAATAAATAAAACCCACAGCAAGAAGCGGGACAAGTGGCACAACGGCATGAGGAGGGTGAATGATTAGCGAGGGATAGCCGTTTCGTCTACCAGTCACAACATATAGCATGAACACATTACTGACAATTTGATAATTGAATTAATAAGTCTATATTTTACTGATAACTTAAACTATGCTAAAATAAATGTTACTGGAATAATTTGAGGAATGTTTTATTTACATAGAACGAGTTGTCTTTCTTAACACCGTAATGCACCTTTTCGTGAAGTGAAAAATCGATTCCTGAGCAATCGATGACAACAAATTCAGCACCTTCCCTTAGGACAGCGCCTTTGTAACGTCGAACTTAAGAGGCAACATGTTAAGAAGCTTCCTAAGGGACACTTCGGGGAACAAACTTAGGAACATAAACAACTTCGGTAAGACATATCTTTTTGAGTCTTCTTAGCGTGCTAAATATGAACGTTATCGGGGAACCGGGCCCTGATTTGTGCAGTATACCACTGATTGTTGTCCTATGGACAGACTCGCCCACCTCAGTTGTAGATCTCTGCAGTTCATCCAGAGTGATCATGGGCCTCTTGGCTGCATCTCTCTTCATCTCTTTTCAGTCTTCTCCTTGTATGAGCTGAAAGTTTAGAGGGACGGCCGGGTCTTGATAGATTTGTAGTGGTCTGATATTCCTTCCATTTCAATATTATCGCTTGCACAGTGCTCCCTGGGATGTTTAAACTTGGGAAATCTTTCTGTATCCAAATCCGTCTTTGAACTTCTCCACAACAGTATCTTGGACCTGCCTGGTGTGTTCCTTGTTCTTCATGATGCTCTCTGTGCTTTCAAAGGACCTCTGAGACTATCACAGAGCAGGTGCATTTATACGGTGACTTGATTACACACAGGTGGATTCTATTTATCATCATTAGTCATTTAGGTCAACATTGGATCATTCAAAGATCCTCACTGAACATCTGGAGAGTTTGCTGCACTGAAAGTAAAGTGGCTGAATAATTTTGCTCACCCAATCTCTCAGTTTTTTATTTGTTAAAAAAGTTTGAAATATCCAATAAATTTTGTTCCACTTCATGATTGTGTCCCACTTGTTGTTCCTTCTTCACAAAAAATTACAGTTTTATATCTTTATGTTTGAAGCCTGAAATGTGGCAAATGGTCGAAACGTTCAGGGAGGCCGAATACTTTCGCAAGGCACTGTATTTTAACAAATTAGAGAGGTTGGAGGACATCGGGGGAGGATCAGCTTTAAACATACAATATGTAGTTTTTGGCCACTAGGGGTCTCTCAATCAAAACAATAGCAAAACATGTACTTTGATGACATCAAGAAGTAGCGTTGGATCATGGGATTTGTTGTCATCTTCAATGACAACCTGCCAATCTAGCGTCTCCGGCAGGAAAAATGTTAATTGACAAAGTAATGTAATGGTAAATATATTATAACTTTATTCATGTTATGTTTAGCGGTTCTCTGGAACTTAGAGCAACTAGAGGAGTCAAAGGTTATATGACGCCATTGACGGGTAAATAAATGAAACGTCCTGTGTCTTCAAATTAAATTGCAAATTTCTCTGTGTTTGAAAGTTGGTGGAAACATTTGGGATAATGTAAGTACACAACTAACAAATATATAAAAGTATAGTGATGTTTGCTTTTTTAATGCGAAGTACGTCTTTTTTTATTGTTTTGGAAAACTACATATTGTACCTTTAAAGTGAAGGATAAAATATTGTTCATCAATGCACATGCATCATTTCCACACACCCTTTTTTATTATTATCACTTTGTTTGCCCCCAACCTAAATGGCTCAAAATCTGCAGACTTTAGAAGATTGTATCCCCCATATATATAAGTTTCTATTTGTTGCCAGAATTTTGTATAATAGTTTGAATTGTAACATCCTAAGTTGTGAGTTTGGTGTCATCAAGCATGTTAATTCAAAAACCATATGCCATGGAATTCGTGCGTCAAAAATCTCTTGCCAATTGTTTTGTATTTTGTATGGTACAGAATTTTTTAGTCCTTAAGTAAAATGTATATATTTCTTTATTTGTTGCTCATTTATTTAACCACTTAATATCTTTTATGCTTGGTTTAAGTTATTTCCTTTTCCCCTCTTCAATGCACTTTTTTTCTGCAATCAACATCGTAATCAATCTTCTGCATCTTCAAGATGGAGGACAACGTTGCATATCACTGTCCTCCAGGTGACTGGCAGGAGCTTTTTCAGTTTAGTATTAATTGACAATAGTTTGTGTGATGAACTCTATATACTGAGCTGTCAAAGATTTTCTTCAAATCCCATAAACCCATAGGTGAAAGCGACATATTAGCTTTTCCTCTGTGGTACATCAACTTCCGGTTCTGGTGCAGTACGGAAAAGCACAGCACGAGTTGGATAATTTCAACTCTTGTGACACACTGCCGCACCGCATTTTGCCGGATCCGGTTGATTTGCCGCAGCGGTGCGGATTGCTTCCTATTGAAATGAATTGACTTCTGCCGGAACACAACCAGTTTGCTGTGCCTAGTGTGAATCCTGGCTATTCTAGTTTCTACCAGAGAAGGTGCTATTTCCCCTACTCAATACCACTAAAATAACATTTTATGACAAAAAACAATGTTCTTTTAAGACTTTTTGTGTTTTATTAATACCATTATTGGTATTACATTTACTGAGGAAGATGATCCTCTCCTTCTTCCCCTGACGAGCCTCCACCGTTTTAGAACTTTGTTTTTTCTTTAAAAGTCCTCTCTAGATGATTGGAACCTATAAAGACGATGTGAAAACCACAAAATATTCCAAATACAAGAGGTTCTTCTACACATACAGTACTTGAAAACCACAAATTAGTAGCTAGTATATGTTCCTCAAAATAAAAATTAGCAGTTTTACCAAATTGGAATCTTGGACTGCATCACCCAGTCAAAACGTTTCTGTCCTGATTACCCTAATATTGCTTTATGAGAACAAATTATTGTAATCTGTAACAGTTTATTGCGTTTGTGTGTGGATGGATGCCTGTGTAATGATGAGTGCTGTTTTAGAAGTTCTGTGAACTGGAGTAGTTGTGACCACAGAAAAACCACATGAGATCAGCAGTAGTGATGCAAGACTTGCCCTAGAGCAAAGCCTGGGAAAGTGTATCATTTAAACTGCACTCTTTTTTACTGTCTTTGTGCGTGTTGACAGCTTAGCACTATTAGTGTTTTGTCTATGTCAGCATGTCTAATTTGAATCTTGTATTGTTTTTGACAATGTTTTATTCCAGATCTGGGTACAAATACATATGTATTGGAGTATCTGGTATGACAAATGAAGGAAATAATTTTCAGTTTTATCTTACCTCTGATTCAATTTCTCAGTGGTCATTGTCAGTGTCAGGTTACATTTAGGCCTACGGTTGACCTAAGTCAATCACAGCATACTGGGTAACTACAACAAACCTCCTGCTTCTAAATAGTTTTCAAAGGCGCACGTTAAAGGAATAGTTCAATGACATGACATATGATAATGTTGGTAATTGTTTGTAGTAGTTAGTTTGAAGAAAATGTGGATTGCTGTCTCCTTTTCCATGGACTGTCTTCAAGGCATGAAAACATAGGCACACAGAATTGCAGCTCTGCTGATCCTAATCAACTAAAGAAGTAAACATATCTTGGCCATGTCATTGCATAAAACATGTTACCCAACACAGGAAAAAGTCCAGTGTTAAATCAACACTCTAAGTGTTAAATTAACACTCTCAGAGTTTATATAGATCCACTGGAGTGTTATTTTAACACTGGACTTTTTGCTGTGAACAGTATTTCAATCTTTCAAGTCCATCTTTCAAGCTGTTCCATGGAAGTCAGGTTATGTGGTACATTCCATGGTACCAATGCAATTTTAAATGTAATATAAAGAATTTGGAGAGCCTGATGTCTCAACTTTGGTCAGGAACTTGTCTGTGTTTCTCTTGATCTCTGCTTCAGTCACAAAAGGAAATGATACATAGGAAGGACGGGGCACTTCCTACAGGATTAGACTCTTAAATGTGTTATGCTAACATGTAAACAGGCCTGGAAAAAAACTTCCTGGAAAACCTATTGCCAACTTTACAACCAAATCTTAACTACAAGATAGCTTTGTAAATTTTACCCATGAAGACAAGAAAGACCAACAAAATGTATTTGTCAGCAATCAGCCACTGTCACAAATTATTAATATGAATCTGCTTTGATCTCAATGTGCACGAAGAATGGATCGATACATTGCCTGTCACCAAACTGTACCCTATTCAGAAAATTATTTAGTATTTTCTATCATGATTTGGGACATGATTATTTTTTTCTATAAGTTATCTCTTCTCTTTCCTCTGTCTTGGATCAACATGCAATGTCACTGAAACGCTGCCTTACTGCAGTCATCATTGAAATGACCAATTAATTCAACAGCCCAACACAGGATTACCCACAGTGAACCTGACTAAATAAAGTTTTGAAAAACTCTTTATTTGCATGTACTGTATGCTACCTACTTCATCAACCCTTATTTTCTGCCAACTACTGAACCTCTGTAATGCTGAAATACCCAGTCACTCTAAGCCAACACTAACTGATCCTGTGAATGACTTAAATACCCAGTCACTCAAA
>JACXGM010010915.1:0-25665 GCA_016801145.1 Umbra pygmaea | reverse complement strand
A
Organism: Umbra pygmaea; assembly: GCA_016801145.1. Taxonomy (NCBI): domain Eukaryota; kingdom Metazoa; phylum Chordata; class Actinopteri; order Esociformes; family Umbridae; genus Umbra; species Umbra pygmaea. The sequence continues at coordinate 25,664 of JACXGM010010915.1, read as the reverse complement.
ATTGCACATATGTCTTCTATGTTCTGTTTCTTTGTATGTCTGAGGTTTTGTGTGTGTGTGTGTGTGTGATTGTGTTAGGGCCACATGAAAAAAGCAAAAAAGACGGTCTGTGTTTTATCTACAAAATACTGCATTTGTGATTCATTGTCATCATAGATTGAAACACTTGAGTTTACTGGTGAAATTATACAAACAGAATGATTTATTATAAAAGGAAATGTGGAAATTTTCACCAAATCACTTCACTGTAGTTGACCAAATAAAGCAGTATGATAACTTAAGAGTAAATCTGTAAATGTACTACATAAATGATGGCAAAGGGCTCTGCTGTGTGTAGGAAGCAGCCGCAAGAAGGGAAAAAAAATCACAAAATATTACATGCTGTGGACATAAAAAAGATAGCATGCTCCTGCCAGATTTTCTCTTTAGTTTCTCTATTTCCTTTATGAAGCCATTAATCAAATGAGCAGTTAATTATTTTCTGAGGAAATAGTTTATTTTAGTTTATTAGGACCACCGTTAGCTGTTGCACCATGTTGGGGCCATGTAACACAACTATATATTGTGTAGTGAGCAATAGTAGAGAAGATGCCCAAATTTGTTAAGATGTTAATAATATGTTGCTCAGTATGTATTTTACTGTAATTCAATATTTTTTATTTGCCTACCCTGTGCTGTGAAGTTTGTTCCTGGTTATTTATTTCACGGACACGTAGTAAAGATTGTTTCAAACCAATAAAATGCATTCAACCATCCATATAATTCCAAGCTACTATCAAGATGTGATGTATCTGTGTTTGGTAGCAGCAGTAAAGATACAGTATTTTGTGCAGTTTTTCTTTCCCTGATAGAGTATTATTTCAATGTTACTGTGCAACATTGAACATTTCATCAATGGAACTCCAGGTATATGTGGCAGAAATCTTTAGAATCCACAGTCAATAAATAATGAATAATTCAATAAATTATTATTTCATTTAGATTCAGACAATATCTAACATTTTGGTTAGACGTTATCTAACATCTCAACCATTTTGCCCTTATCATGTCCTAAAATGAGTGAGTCAAATATTACTAGCTTGCTCAAATTCAGTATGAAGCTAACTGAATCTGTCAAGTTGACTGATTCCTTAATCTCCAAATCCACCATGCCCAGCACTCAGCATCTTGTGTATCAGCTGATCAAAGTGATCTGTTATTCCCATTTCTGTTACTCAACACAATATGTCATATTCATGGCGGTGGTATGTGGTCTCAAATCAGATGTGGTCAGATCTGTTTATGCTCCAGGCAATGCATATTTCAGCCAAGCACGATGGCAGATAACAACCTAATCAAAGCACAACAGATTGGTCAACAAGGCATGTCAGTCTGTTTCATACAGATTTGATATGACTCAGTTATCTACATCCACCCACAGGGAGGAGGATGAGTTTTCAGAGCTGCGTTCAGAGCTCAGCCAGCAGGAGGTCAATGAGGATGAGCGAAGTATGGATCAGGATGGGGCGTCCGTCTCACTGCCGGAAAACCACTCCACCCTGGTGACAGCAGACATGGGTGAGAATAACCAAATGATCCCATCCTGGCTGACTGCATTGGAAGTGTAGCTTAACCTGTAAAATGGACTCCTGAAAAACATTTGTGTGTGTCTGTGCACACGTGCACGCTTTCGAAATTAGAATTTGATTCGGCAATTTGATTCGGCAGGTTGAGTGATGCCATTCCTTTGATCCTCATGTTGATATTTACCTACATCAGTAGTCCATTTTACACTGGATTAAGCAGAGAGAGGCTGCTCTAGTTTACATAATCACTTCCATAATGTTTCTCTACATTGACACATCTTGACAGAAAAGCTGAGAAAATGTTCTAGGCTAGAATGTAGAATTGTGTGATCAGAGAAGCATTTCAGTATGCAAATTTGTCAATCTACAGTGTGTCTGGAAAGTATTCACAACACTTCACTTTTTCCACATTTTGTCATGTTACACCCTTATTCCAAAACCCTTATTTCCCCCAAAATTCTACAAACAATACCCCATAATGACAATGTGAAAGAACTGTGTTTGAAATCCTAGCAAATTTATAAACATAAAAAATGAAATATTTACATATATTATCTATATTTTTGGATCGATCTGCCCACCCCTATTGGGTGTGTAGTGCACAGGTTTGCCAGACAAAATAAACGAGTTGAAATAACACGAATAGACTATTGCCTAAACTCAGTAGTACTGACTTTCCACATCTGTCTCTCTTGATGTAATTTTGCATGTGAAAAAAGGAGTCAGTCTGGCGTGGTATTTCTAGCTACTGGGAAGGGTGATATGTTCTATTCTATTGTGTATGCATTCACATTGAAATTCAGAAGTTGATTTGAGCCCCACCACTGTGTGGATTAGCCCCACTGTAGTTTAGCCAAAACAAATACTCTGGCGCCACCACTGATTGGCAATGTATGAGAAGGGCGTCTGACTGCTCCGGCATTAACGGAACCGTGTATCGAAATATTAAGGCAATGATCACACTTCATCCAAATTCCTACACTGCAGGGGCAACTTCTGTGTAGTTAGATGCTGATTACTGCAATAAACTTTCAGCCAGACACTCCAAGTAAATAATCAAAGCTTGCATTTTCAGCTAAGTTAGCCAAGACTCTCCATTCTCTGGCAAGAGCCTGTATGTAGCCATTTATGAAGACTACTAATGTAGTCATAGCAATCTAAGCATGTAAAGTCGATCTTCACACTCTGATACCGATCAACCAATGGGAAAAAGTTGACACCATGACATACTTTGATTGACAGCCTCCTCACTAGCTCAAGGATGTGGAAACACAGAAATAAATAGGGAAATAATGTTGATTAAATGTATAATTTTATTACTCACCTTAACTCAATCCTATCTGTTTTAAATGCCCCTGGCCTGCCATATTTAAGGAAGACCAAAATGTCCCTGGTAATTGTGATGTGTCATTAGACAATAGATAGGAAAGTGATTTACGGTAGTTGGAATTCTGCTTTGCAGCTTATTATCTGACATTATGGCTTTCACCAGGCACAGTCATTTTGATTCATTCAAACAAAAGTTATGCTATATAAAACTGTCACTGAACTTTTTTAAGCTTTCATATTTCAAATCCGTTATTGTTTTTTGTTCAGAGAGCAGCATCTGTCGAACTTCCTTTTTCTTTTCGCACTGCACTTCCTCAAGGGATTTTCTTTGAATATCTGGCATCTGCCACTCAGAAAGTATTACCTTGAAGACGGGGGCTTACCATTTTATACTGAAGATATACAGCACAAGGTAGTGTGGTAAATGGTCTGATATATCAATGCTATCACCCAATTAGCATTCAGGATTCAAAGCACACAGTTTACAAAGCAGAATCATCTTGGGTCTTCAGTATTCATCAATAGCTTTCTGAAATTGTAGTTTGGATAGGCAATGCCATTGGTACTGCTGTCACTTAAGAGCTTCATCACTTTATACATTTTTATTTTTCACTGAAAATCAATCTCCTCAGAACTCTGAATCTAGCTACATTAGAGTTGTGGAAATAATTTTTCAAAGGATTGAACCAGTTGGGAAATCATTTAGAATATGAATTCTGTTCTGTTAGTCATCACCTTCATTTACACTAATTGCATTTGCATTATTGCCAAAACCTTATTAACTTATTTTTCCAAATCCAGCAGTCTTGACACACATCTCAGTCTGTCCACGTTTTCATTTCCCACATAATGTACCCAGGAAATATCTTTTCCACATCTGGGGTAATTACAATAACAATTGTCATTATTGCTAAACAGAAAAGGATTCTCATCATTAATATGTAGGTGTTGGTAACCTTGCGTGGATTTGATTAATATGCTAATGATATTCCAATGAGCCTGTGTGATTGCTTCTGGAGAAGTTGTATTGCTTGAGGTGAAGAATATTATAATGAATAGGGAATGAAAGCTTTGAGTGTTTGTTGGAGCTTAGTGCGTGCCTTGCTACCCAGGGTGTTTTGCCGTATGCCGCTGTGGATATTTGTACTGAATAATAAAACTGTCATCTAGGGTTAGATTTCCTTATTTTCCTCCTATCCTTTTCCATTCTCAGTGTTTACACTACTACTGGGGTACACACAAAATATATATTACCTGAATGCCAATACAATTAGCATTAATATATTGCAGATTTTTCATTTTTAATTAATATTTACCCAGAATAATAGCTAATAATGCTTCCGTAAAAGAAAAGAACAAAGTCCTCTTTATACAAACCTGGGTAGTCGCTAGCTATTGAAATGAATGTTTGGAAAGTTTGTAGCCATCTGTTAATATGCATATGAAGCAGACACACAAAGGGGATTAATAGGCGATGTCTAAAATATAAAGAATGTATCCAAAACTCATGTTAGAATTCTCAAACACAGCGAAAAGATAACTCTGGTGCTTTTTTTCTCAAACACTAACTAGGCATACAGGCAAGATCGAACGAATGACTCACCAAAATGCCTAATTTATAAACAATGGCACACTAGAGATGTGCTGGTGTCATAATCACGGTTGTCGATTTTGTTTTCCGATAGTTGTGCGTTGTGTTCTGCTCTTTAAACAGCAGATGTGTGTGTGATACGGTTTGACTGTGTTATCGGCCTGCAGCGTTCTTTCAGTCAGCCCGAGGCTTTCTCCATTAGCATGTAGCACATGGCTGGTTATTCGTACCGCCCCAGCACAGCATACATCAGCACTATGCTGCTATGATAACAAGGTCACCTTGATCCTGCAGGAGACAGGAGGTGTTGTTCATGCCACGTTGAGGTTGGATTCATTTATCCAATTCCAGATTATTTTAGTCATGCTCTTTCTCCCGCCAGACAACTGCAGTGACCTGAACTCTGAGCTGCAGCGGGTTCTGACTGGGCTGGAGAGCGTTCTGTGCGGGCGGAAGAAGAGCACCTGCAGCTTGTCAGTGGCTGAAGTCGACCGCCACATAGAGCAGCTAACCACAGCCAGCGAGCACTGTGACCTCGCCATCAAGGTAAAACACTGTCCGTTAACTGTGACCTCACCATCAAGTTGACTGGCAGTCTAGACTGCAAATCCGTTATATACACATTGAAGTGTGGACAGAATGACAAAGAAAGACCTTAACTTTGCAACCGGTAAATGAATATTAGTGAACACAGTGCTCTTGTGCAAACAAGCGCTCCTACTAAATGGACCCTTAGATGGGTGTAACATGAGTTAGTCGTTCATAGGTCTGTTGCGTGTTGTTGAACTGTTTTACTAGATGACCAGAGCCCCTTCCATTGGTCAGTCAGGAGAGGTCCTGCCCTTACCATTAAGTTGTCACACCCTGGGTGTCGCGGCCTGTGTGAGTCACACTGATGCCAGCCTGATGTCAGACTGACGGTGGTCCTTGCGGTGTCACCTCAGCTGTGGTAACGGAAATCTGTCTGCCTTGCTGTCTTCTCCGTAGCGATAGGTGTGTCAGCAGTCCTGGCGGAAGGAAGTCTGTTGGCTGTTGGCTTCCTCACAAACAGATGATGCAGACACACACAGAATGAACCAGATAGACACCTTTTGACGGAAAACTTATCGACAGTTTAACTTAAATAGAAAGAGAGATGGTTGTGAGCTGGAGGACAGAGGGGCTGCGATCGTGTGGAGGTCTTTGCCTCACTTGACCTATGAATGTCAGTGAATATACATTATGTGTGCTCAGGCTACTGAAGGCTGATGAACAGTCGCCGACAATGCCATTCAGTTTGACAGTCAGGGCCACTCTTGAGTTGTAGAATAGATTTACTTTGTTTTCATACTGAATGCAATTCTAAACCATTGTTTTCAGAGGACTTAAGGGGTAGAGAAACATAACTAGAAGGAAGAGAAAAGAAAGGTCTCAGTGTTAAACCAATCATACCTGTTGAACTTGGCTATGTAATTCAGTTTGCAATTTTCATTGTCTAATAAACGACTGTGTATATTTCTCTATAAATTTTATTTTGCTCTATATACATACATATATACTGTATATTTAAAACGTATCTAAATGCGTGAATTTATGTGTACTGGGCCTATTAATTCTGTCCTAAAACATTATTTGAAAGAAGTAATTGATTTTATTTAATTTCTCCTATTTTGTTGACTGGTCACAGTGCTAATCGACTGGGAGGAGGACAATGGCATTCTCTATAGGCTTTAAACAGAGGAAACCCAGTTTTCCATTATGATTGGAACCTCTATTAATCCTAATCCAATTACTGTACCTTTTGTGTGAAGAAAAAAGGACATCTTCACAGCTCCAATGCTCTCTCCTGAGTGCTATAAGAACAAACGCATTCTCCTAATGGTGTGTCCCTCACATCTTTACTAGAATAGAAACGCCACCAGTCACATTAGTATGAGAGCGGGAGCTGCACCAGCCTGTCACTCAATGTCAGATTTGAGAGTCAGCCAAGGGTCTGTGGAGGGGATCTTTATCCTTTTGTGAACAAGAGCCCAATCCATTACCATGGACTCAGCCTATAAAGGAAAATGTGTCCCAAACACACTCTTCAAAGGCCATGTGTTGATATGTGGTGTTTATGCACCACAATAGAATTGAAATGAAAAAACTAAAATGCATTTAATCTGTCCAAAGAATGCTGCTCCAGAACTGGGCTGGCTTTTGTAGGTGTTGTTTGGCAAAATCTAATCTGTTCTTGAGTCTTATGAATGGTTTGCACCTTGTGGTGAACCCTCTGTATTTGCTCTTGTGAAGTCTTCTCTTTATGGTGGACTTGGTTAATGATATGCCTACCTCCTGGAGAGTGTTTTTCGCTTGGCTGGAAGTTGTGAAGGGGTTTTTCTTTACCATGGAAAGGAACCTATGATGATTCACCACTGCTTGTTTTCAGTAGACGTCCAGGCCTTTTTGTGTTGCAGAGCTCACCAGTGAGTTATTTCTTATTTAGAATGTGCCAAACTGTTGATTTGGCCACTCCTAATGTTCCTGCTATCTCTCTGATGGATATATGTTATATATATATATATATATATATATATATATATATATATATATATATATATATATATATATATATATATATAAATATTTGCAGCCTAAGGATGGCCTGTTTCATTGCATTGATCTCCTTTGACCGCATGTTGTTAGTTCACAACAACAGCTTTAGCCCAAACCTGTCCACAAACTAATAGCCAACACCTGTCCAGGAAACAGCTTTTGAGTCAATTGGTCCCTTCAAAAAGAGAGGGCTACATATTGAAGAGCTGTAATTCCTAAACCTTTTCTCCTTTGACATAACAAAACTAGTAATGAGCTAAGTCTGCGTACCCCTGGAGTATTGTTAAAGAAAACATAAGTGAGCAAGCAAAACAATGTGTTTTCATTTCTCGTGGGAGTCATATTCAACTGTAGGTCATAATATAATGGCCCAATCAAAAAACAAAACATGGCAACAAAGAAAATAATGAAATGACCCCTGTTCAAAAGTCTGCATACCCTCAGTTCTCAAAACGTTTTTTTTCCTCCTTTAGCAGTAATGACAGCGTAAGGTCATTTGTGTTAGTTGTTCATGAGGCCCCGAATTCTTGCGTTGGTATAGCTGCCCATTCATCTTGGCAAAACGCCTCCAGGTCTCGCAACGTCTCTGGCCGTCTTGAACCGCATGTTTGAGATCTCCTCAGAGTGGCTTGATGATATTAAGGTCAGGAGACTGTGATGGCCACTCAATAACCTTCACCTTTTCCTGCTGTAACAATTGGAGGGTCAACTTGGCCTTTTGCTTAGAGTCATTGTCATGCTGCAATGTCCAAGAGATTCCCATGTGCAGCTTTCATGCAGAAGAATGCAAATTGTCTGCCAGTACTGTCTGAAAACATGCTACATTCATCTTGCCATCAATTTTCACAAGGTTCCCCATGCCTTTAGAGCACACCCAAAACATCAGGGAGCCACCACCATGCTTCACAAGGGGGATGGTATTATTTTCTCTATAGGTGTTGTTGACCCCTCTCCAAACATAGCGCTTATGGTTGTGACCATAAGCTCTATTTTGGTCTTGTCACTCCAAATTACAGTGTGCCAGAAGCTGTGAGGCGTGTAAAGGTTTTGTTGGGCATTTTGTAACCGGGCTTTTTGTGGCACTGGCACAGTTAAGGCTTCTTTCTGGCAACTTGACCATGCAGCTTATTTTTGTTGAAAGTATAGTCATTGTGCACACATCGTCTTTTTCCAGAGCAGTCTATGTCTTTCGAGGTTACCTGTGTTTTTTCTTAGTATCCCGAACAATTCTTCTGGCAGTTTTGTCTGACATTTTTATTGGTCTACCTGACTTTTGCTTGGTATCAAGAGATCCCTGAGTCTTTCACTTCTTAATAAGTGATTGAAAAATACTGACTGCCATTTGCAAGGTTTTTTAAATATTTTATATCCATTTCCAAATTTATGCAGTTCCTGTACCTTATTATGCAGGTATTTTTACAGTTCTTTTCTGCTCCCCATAGCTCAGTATCTTGCCTGCTCCACATGAGAGCTAACAAACTCATTGCCTATTTATATACTGACACTAATTGCAATTTAAAATGCCAAAGTTTTGGGAAACTAACCTTTAATTGCCATTTTAATCTGTGTGTGTCACCTTGTGTGTCTGTAACAAGGTAAAACATTTAAGGGTATGTAGACTTTTGATCAGGGCCATTTGGGTGATTTCTGTTATCAGTATTGTTTACAAAGGAGCCAAACAACTGTGTGATAATTAAAAGCTTTATATGAGCACTATCCTTGCATAACAGTCAGATTTTTTTGCATGAACAGTCAAAATCAAATCGATATTTCACAATTTCTGCCAGGGTATGCAAACTTATGAGCTCAACTGTATGTTGCGATTTTCCAAAATGGGAAATGTTTTATAATTCAATAATGATTCAAGACTATCAACTAAAATTGCCAGTTTCTGAAATTCTAAATATATTTCCCAAAACGTTGTGTCACAAAGTTAGAAATGTATATTCTTTATTAGACAGGCAAGAGAGAACTGGGCCGGATTTGAAACCATACCACAGTTTAGTCTGCTCGACCATACCACGGTATGTCACATTTTCTTATAATAATTTCATGAGATTTGAGAACAGATTAGATCTTATACCATCATGGAACCAACAAACTCAGTGTTCTTTTCTGAAATCCCTTCATTAAAATGTTTTGGGTGAAATAAAAATAGAGTTCTTTGGCTGTGGACACCAGTAGTGATTTTGACCTCGAAATGAGATAACACAATCTACTGTTTTTGTTCTTCTCTGTCTGGGAGCTGAGGGAGAAACAGGTCTGCACGGTGGAGGAATAACAGACTTTCTAGGGTGAAGGTTAAAGTCTATCCACAGCAGGCCTGTGAATCAGTTTAGCACCAAAGACCATGATCTGTACACACACTTGGTCATGGACTCTAACATGTCTCACTATTACATGCATCCAGAATCATATAACATATAACACACTGAAATATAGACACTTTGGGATATCGGGTGTTTCTTATTTAATAAAAATAGGAAACATGTATCATAAATAGGGGACAGATATTATAAGATTTTATCTTCTTTCTGCTCCCCTTTGCACATGGGAATTTAAATTATGTAAAGAAGAAAATGAAATGAAATGTTTTTGTGTTTTTACCATGGAGCAATAAATAAATAAATAAATAAAATCATGATCTTAGATATTTGCTCTGCCAATGGTACTGATGTACATGAGGTAGGACTACACTACTCAATGTTTTAAAACAAACTGGCAAAGCATATGTGCCTAACATGGTTGATATTCTTATTTTATCTGTCAGGCTTTTGTTTAATTCTTTCTCTAAAACAAAAATCTGATCTTTCTTGTTTCTGTTTTAGAATGTTCATACAGTTCCCATAATTCTGACTTAGACTGAGACCAACCAGTGCCATTCACATGTAGTTACTGTAATCTTAATTTTCCAGCCTCGTACATGCAGTACTGCATATTAAAAATGTATGCCATGAAGTACTGTTTTCCCTGAGCCCTCTGCTGTGTTCACCCAGACCGTAGAGGAGATTGAGGGGGCTCTGGGACGGGATTTCTACCCCAGCCTGTCTGAGGAGCGTGTGCGCTGGGAGAAGGAGCTGGCCGGTCTTCGGGAAGAGAATGAGAGCCTGACGGCCATGCTGTGCTCCAAGGAGGATGACCTGAACCGGACCAAGGCCACTATGAATGCCATTCGGGAGGAACGTGACCGTCTGCGACGAAGGGTCAGTCAACTGCCTTGTGTTTGTGGTGCTCTACATGTCCTCTATAGCTCAGGGTTATGGGTTTGATTCCCTCAGAGGACCCGAATGAAAATTAATTAGTGAAATCGATGACTTCTATTAGAAAGATTTTGCCTGGGGTAAATCCCAATAGAACAGTGCTACTGTGAGACTTTCAGTGTGTCTGTTGTTGGCTGGCAAACAGGCAGCAAAGGTGATTTGTTTTACTAAGGCAGGTATGAATAAGCTTTCAAATGAAACTGAAACATAGAAGTCTATAGAAAAATAAAAAAGAAGGGAAAGGAGAAAATAAGGAATGAACATTGATTTTCCTTCTGTTTAATATTTCAGTTATTATGTGTCACGATCTTGAACCGGTTACCAAATGTTCAGCGCTCGTTTTAGTGTGAACTTATTTAGCTGGTGAATGAATCAGATGGAATCAAAGAACCTCTGCAGAAAAGCTGCTATCATGGCCAATCATCTCCAGACAGATTGATCTATCTGTGTATAACAGTGCAGGTTTAAACAGCTATAGATGTGTTCTCTGTTGCCTTGTTGCTAGGCCACTGCACCTAGCGTTTCTAATTACAATGCACCGGTTCAGGGATGTCTGAAGAGAAGACATTACTGTGCAGGAGTGACCGTACATGTGTACTCTGCACTTCTACAACAATGAACCCTTTGAATTCTGTAGCCGCTGAGTACCGCTGTCTGATCCAAACGACGGTGCGCCAGTTAGGAAGGGCTTCCGAATCAATACGCTGAGCACTTTTAGACACGTAATTAAATCTGGTGTTTTCCACAGCCTCGCTTGAAGCTGGTTATGGCCATAATGTAATTATAGCACGAGATGCATCGAACAAACGTCAGGCCAAGCATTCTGCTAACCTGCCTGATGTATTCTGGTGGTCTCTGAGAAAAGAGGGTCCAGACACAGCAGAATATTAGCCCAGTGCAGAGCTTCATCCACCCGTCCACTCTCCTCTCTTCTGTCCTCTAATTAAATCTGTCAGTTTTACCAAATAATTGGTCGAATGCATTGCTTTGCTCTTTCAATGCATTGCTCCTTAACAGGATTTGCTATGCACACACGGTCGTGTCCTTGGGGCCCAGCTTTGTCCGGCTCAGCATTTAAAAGATGGATTCCCCCTCATTTGAGCCTCAAGGTCCGGAGACTTTCCTCCATACGCTGTTGCCCTCCGTTGAAGGACAGCTATTTACATTAGTAGTATTAGGTAACCCCACAAGTTTTACAGTATTTGTGCAGCATGTCTGGCCTATACATTTTATTTGTGTCAGCAGTCTGTTTATGATACCAAAGAGACTGGCCTTGGTTGATTAAAAGCTAGACTTTCAAGGCAATAGACAATGCATCACCAGCACGTATCGGTGGGTTATTCTAAGCTTTTACTCTTGAAAGAATCTTGGAATGCGTTAGAATCAACCACTCTCAGTGGAAAACTAAAACACGTGTACATTTAAACTCAGTAGGATGTGAACGCTCCTGGGCAGATGCGCGTGTGAAAAGCAGGTGCATGTGAGTCACTCCCTCAGGCACAGTGACACGGTCGATGTTCCCCTTTGAAACCCCCAAATTACAAAGAAGTCCCTGATTACATGATTACTGGGCAGAACTGAAGAGAACCTATCATTTTAATTTCCTCTGCCATTCCTTTTCTCGGACATCATGGCAGCTGGCCGGGGTACTGGAACATGATGGCACAGTTGCAGGCTTCAGTGTTTTTTGCCAGGACGTGGCAGCCATGTTGGCTTTTCTCAGACCCACAGCTCCTAGGGAGTTTGGCAAGAGACAAGACCAGAAACAACTGGCCTGTTCAAAGTCACGGCCAAGCTCTTTCTCCTCTGGTGACTCCCTCCCTCCCGCTCTCTCTCTTTCATCTTGTCTCTGACATTCATCCTGTCTTCTCTTCCCTGGCATCCATTGGGATATATAGGTTGGTAAAATTTCTCAAGCAGAAGCTGGCTGATTTCCAAACCAAAATGTCTGCCCTTTTAAAGAAGCTTATTTGCAGAGCAGACATTAGCTGTGTGTGGCAGAATGAGAAGACAACTTGTAAGTGACTAGTGATTAGATCATCAGAATGATTTAGATTGATAATCATGTCTTTAATGCCACATACACTGTATGGAAGTCATACATACAACCTATCAGAGCAGTGGTTCTTAGACGTCTCCTGGGGACATGTCATTATTGACAAAATGCAGGTAGCCAACATGATTTCAAGGTCTTTCCAGCTCTGTTTCTTGGGTATCCAGTGCTGCAAATGAACAATACACACCAGTAGCTGACTGCAGTGTTTCTCATATGAGACTTCTAATACTGCAGTTCAGCACCAATACATGTACTGTAACATCCCTAATAGTCAGACATTTCTATTAAACTGCATCCAGGAAAGTATGAATCATAACCATGAATTTATTAGGGAAGCCCTGAAAGACAATGGTTTTTTCAAGGTCATTTGTCCAAATGTTTGCTGCTGTAATACCCATTTCGGCCACTGGTCTTAAAAAAGTCCTTTGTTACTTGCCATTAATGGCAAGAGAGAAATGCTTCCTGCATGCTCCGCCAAACTCCCTTTTAGAAATATATCATTAACAATTCCTGCGTGCCTGTAACAAAACATATAACTCTAGAAAAACAAGATAAAGGGTGTCATACATCGAAAATCTTCTTGTCAATTTGGCATCAATATAATCCATAAAGATAAACTGTATTTCCCTACATTTTGGATTTTATAGGATCAACTCGTTGCCAGCTCCATTGGTTAGCTGCACTTTTTCAGTGGGAAAACACAGTGGGAATGACAGGCGAACTGTTTAAAAAATTATGATTCCTCACTAAAATAAGTGCAGGTTGGAGCATGAGATACACGCCAAATGACTCATAACACTGTTAATTCACTTCCTACCATGTGTGTACTTTTTTTGGGCCGTTAACGGTATTTGGGAAGTTCTTTTGGGCCGATTAGCTCCAATTAAAATACATTTCTAGCCAAAGAAAAGAAATGACAGTAATGTTACGTAACTGGCTAACAAGCAATATACTGTGCACACATTGTGTTTAGAGTGCATGTAGAAATTAAAACTCTGGGACAATTCATGAATGCTTCTAGTGGGGCACATCCAGGACTGTATGACTTCAGCCTAGTGCAGTTCAGCCTCTTGTGGCCAAAATGGGTATTACAACAGCAAACACTGACAAATGAGCCTGAAAAAAATATTTTCTCTTGCCTTTCAGGGCACGTCACCATAAACCGTATATATTACTGCATGAAACGTGTGACGTCACCCATTGGTTTATGAATATCTTATTTGAGTCATCAAATTTGCCGTTACGGGCTCAACCTTCTTGGTTGCGGATGTGACGATTTTAGACAAGAGGCGTTATCTGACTGCGGTATTAGCTGAGGGTTTGCAACGTTGCTTACGTTGCACATTTTCACTAGCACAGTCAATGTCAATTACATCCTAGCCATGCCCTAAATCACCCCCTGCTTTATCTGCAATTTTAAAATAAACTAGACCATTATTCACAATATGAACATCATTCTGTATTGCAGAATACTTAAAACTAGCGATTGAGAGCATAAACTCATTACGAAAATGTTTACTGAGGTAATAAATGAAGTGAGAAGTCTCATAGACTTCTACAGAAATCAACCTCTTTTGCAACCACACTTGTTGCCCCCAGGTGGAATTCAGATAGAATGCAGGTCACTTTGCCAAACCGGAGAGTAGGGGGAGTCTGCAGACCTGGAGCCGGCAGATACACGACCGAGACAGTTTTAAGCCCCTGTTGTTCCTGATGCTTCCAGTAGGGGGAGGCTGTAATATGAGCCTAACTATATATCAGAACTTGCAGCGTGATACAGACATGCGTTTTTTACTTTCTATCATTACATTAACCATAAGCTTTACCCAAACCCATACCCTAATCTTAACCACTCTAAAACCTTGCTGTTAAGCCCATCTAAAATATATTAAGAATAACTTCAGTATTTACAGTGATGAAATGTTACGTCAGAAATACATTAGTTTGGATACGTGCTGAAATCCTTCTACCCCTACTGGATGCATTATGAATAACAGGGGCCTAAAACTGTTCAATGGGCCGTAAAACTGTACCCTGGGCCGTATATCTGCCAGCTCCAGGTCTGCAGCCTCCCCATATAGAAACCGGATGCTAGCTCTGTGCACATAACAGAGGATTGTTTTAAGACAAGTGGCAGAAATAGGTATTACAACAGCAAACTCTTAAAATATTATCTCTTGCCTTTCAGGGCTTCTGTAATTTATCTTACAATGGGTGTAAAAAAAGCTGACATAATCGTGTTTTCGCTATTTAAAGTGCTCCTTAACCAGCACTGCTAAATGAATGTAGGAGAAACACTGTTGCTTTTTACGTTGTTTGGGAATCAATGATTTATGCTTCCACATAGTTTGATGGCTCTGTTTGTACAATGGGTACTTGGATACAGGCAAATTTAACCAAAACGAAGTTTGCACTGTTTATATTTTTTGTGGACCAGGGTTCAAATAAGGTTCTTCCTATAGTGTTACTGGCAGATACACGAATGCATACAAAAGACCTAAAAATACACACCTCAGGAACAGGCACATACATATGACCTAAAAATACCCATTAGATTAGATGGATGCGCAACATCGTTTAATAACTGACAGAAGTTGCAACAAACTAAATATTCATCGAGAGTTCCTACCAATGGACATAGAACATTTTTATTAAATCTATTTTATCACTGATCTAAATAATTAGAATCGGAATTGAACATGATGAGACACTGAGGGAAGTTGGGGAGGGTCATGCTTTTCTGTTTTAATCTCGGGGAGGCTTGTTTCATTAATTAGGCTTAGTTTTTGTTGTTGTTGATGTGTTTTTGTTCAAAGGTTGTATTTTTATACATTTTATTTATCAGAACGTTAATATAGTTTGATGGTCCTCTGGTCTGTTGTGACAATAAACAGATTTTTATTTGTTTATTTTTATTTGTTAATTTTTAAACTGTATTGTCATAATATTTTAGTGAGGACTCATAAATCCTTACAAAGAACTAATGTAATGGAAATCTGTTTATGTTTTGTTACTCGTTTCTGGATTAAAAATATATATATATCGGCCAATACATCGGAATATCGGATTTTTAAATCACCAAATATTTGTATCGATATCGGCCTTAAATATACTTTATCAGTTGGGCTCTAATTGCAGTGTCCAATGTTAACTTTTTTCTCGCTGAACTTTTTTTCTGCCTGACTGAATTATTACTGTCCCAAACTACATTTGGAAAAAATTATTACAATTGCATCACCCTAAAGCATCACAAGCTGTGGTTGAACTGTGAGCAAATTGTGTATGATTTTATTGCGCATCTGCAGCTGTAAGTCTTGCTCAATGATCTGCGTGAATGACCAATAAACTTCTTGCCATGGGAGATTCCAAGTCACAGTTCAGCTCATGTAGCACGGCGTTCGTGGTTCAACTGGTCAAGTTTATTTTCCCAAGATAGCATCTGCCTGTATATACAAATGGTACTGTCTTTTAAACTATCTTTTTAATAAACTGTCTGTACACTTCAAAAGTTCTCAATGCTTCGGTTTGCATGTAGGGACCCTCATGTTGCTATTGTGGAAGTGTAGTGCTATTTTGAGCCTTGTTAGTGTTCTAAAATAGCGATTTTCTTTTTACTTCATCCATGCCCTCACAACTAGCATTATAAGGTTATTATCAGTTCGCACTAAAACTGGGCACATTTGCGCGTTTTGTGTTATTTTGAATGGAGAGGATCATGTTTTTTTCTCATAACGCTTGGGGAGGGTTATGTAAAATACTTTTTGTTTGCGGGAGTGGCACATTTTCAGGGGGCATAAATCTTTATATACCCCATGTTTTGAACAGTCCCTTACATAATGTATCTGCAAATAGAAACTCATGGCAAAGAACTCTCTGAGGATCTGAAAATAAGATTTGTTGCTCTACATAAAGATGGCCTAGGCTATAAGAAGATTGCCAAGACCCTGAAACTGAGCTGCAGCAGGTTGGCCAAGACCATACAGCAGGTTACCAGGACAGGTTCCACTCAGAACAGGCCTCGCCATGGTCGACCAAAGAAGTTGAGTGCACGTCCTCAGCGTCATATCCAGAGGTTCAAATAGACAAATGAGTGGTTCCAGCATTGCTGCAGAGGTTGAAGGGGTGGGAGGTCAGCCTGTCAGTGATCAGAACATACGCCGCACACTTTATCAAATTGGTCTGCATGGCTGTCATCCCAGATAGAAGCCTCTTCTAAAGATGATGCACAAAAAAGCCTGCAAACATTTTGCTGAAGACAAGCTAAGGACATGGATTACTGGAACCATGTCCTGTGGTTTGACGAGACCCAGATAAACTTATTTTGTCCAGATGGTGTCGAGCGTGTGTGCCGGCAACCAGGTGAGGAGTACAAAAACAAGTGTGTCTTGCCTACAGTCAAGCATGTTGGTGGGAGTGTCATGGTCTGGGCCTGCATGAGTGCTGCCGGCACTGGGGAGCTACAGTTCATTGAAGGAACCATGAATGTCAACATGTACTGTGACATACTGAAGCAGAGCATGATCCCCTCCCTTTGGAGACTGGTCGGCAGGGCAGTATTCCAACATGATAACAACCCCAAACACACCTCCAAGGTGACCACTGCCTTGCTAAAGAATTTGAGGGTAAAGGTGATGGACTGGCAAATTTTTGTTGCCAGCAGTTAAGACCTTAAAGGAATACTTTACCAATTAGCATTAAGCTTTGTGTCAGTAGAAACCAGGTAGCATTTTCGAATGACCGTGCTTCCCTCCCTCATGTGAGACGAGAAATATCTCTATTGTATGTCTGGAAAAAAGCCTCCAATGATGCAAAAATTGTTGTTTCTTAAGGGGGACTACAAGTCCATTGAATTGGTTCAAAGTGCAACATCAAATCAGTTTCAATACACCTGGAAGACCTACAGCAGACAATGATATGTCCAAACAACCATGCCATAAAGACAAAGAATCTTTCAAAACATGTCTAGGAGAATATTCTGGAATAGAACTAGTAAGACTTGGGCTACAAGAAAAGGAATTATGGCACAATCCTAACTGAAAAAAGTGATCATTTGAGGTTGGCGTCAGAGAAACTACCAGGAGAACAGTGGAAACTGTGATGTATGTTCTCTAGCTACAATAGGAAAAATAGTTTATTCTATTTACGTCAGCTAATACCTTAATGCTCGAAAGAGCTGGGTTGTATCAAAGAGTGTTGAGGAGAAAAGACCCAGAAAAGATGTGGGAAAAGGTATTCTGGTTGGATAAGACCAATATGTTACTCTCTTGGCCAAAGGCAAACCACTGTGACTCATCGTTTGATGTTTCATCAGAAAGGAGGGAGACAGGGAAGCCTGAATTAGTCGGCCAGAGAGCCTTCTGGACTGGGCAGGAGGTGGATGACAATAACCCTAAACATGAAGCCAAAACTATACATTAATTATTTAAAAACTACAAATAGCATGTCCTAGAAAGGATCAGTCAAATATGTGATTGAGAATCTGTGACAAGAATGAAGAGTTTAAGGGAATTTAGCAATTTTGACAATTTTTGCAGACATGCAGGAACCAGATGTGGAAAGCTACTGTAGGAACAATGTGCAGCTCTAAGTGTTGCATTATCGACATTCTACCAAATCTTTACTCATAAATACAGTCCTTTCCATGAGTATTGTGAAATCAAAATTTATTTTTGCTGTACTCTCAAGGCATATCGAAATAAAATTTTAAATGTATATAATACAACAGTACAGACTGTCACCTTATTTCTGTCTGTTTCAACAAACGTTTAACCATTAAGAATAACTCTGTCAACCCCCCCATTTGTGAGCACACTGTCTCAATACTAAGAAGCCACTGTATAGAACAACATGTCTAATTATCATGTTGCTTCATATTAAAATGTTGTGTGTGGTGTTAATCTAAGTGTTGTGTGTGTGGTGTTAATCAAAGTGTTGTGTATGTGGTGTTAATCTAAGTGTTGTGTATGTGGCATTAATCAAAGTGTTGTGTATGTGGTGTTAATCTAAGTGTTGTGTATGTGGCATTAATCAAAGTGTTGTGTATGTGGTATTAATCTAAGTCTTGTGTATGTGGCATTAATCAAAGTGTTGTGTATGTGGTATTAATCTAAGTGTTGTGTATGTGGTGTTAATCAAAGTGTTGTGTATGTGGTATTAATCTAAGTGTTGTGTATGTGGTATCCATCAAAGTAAGGGATAATCCTGTTTCATCCCAGTTTGTAACACAAATTACTGTAAAAATTCTGTGGAGGTAGAATATAAATGCCAGCCACTGTATGCAGTGAAGTGTACTTTAGGCAGGTATGGGCTTTATTTATGTTTTATTGATGTTCTGTCGGTGTGATTTGCGATGGCTATGACCCCCAGCTTCTGTGTACTGTACATCCCAGATAATGAACTAGAACACATTGACCTTCAAATAGTTATAGAAGGGATCTGTTTGTGCTGTTTCCTCCAGGTACGGGAGCTCCAGACGCGTCTCCAGAGCTCTCAGGCCGCGGGCCCTTCCAGCCCCGGGCGTCTCACCGCAGCCTCCCGTCCCATCAACCCCAGCACAGGGGAACTCAGCACCAGCAGCAGCAGTAATGACATCCCTGTCGCCAAGGTACCACGCTGACCTGGCCTGGTGAAGCAGCATGTGTTAGAATTTACATTAGATCAAGAACAGTTTAATGCATAAACAAACTGTCAAGGCTTGTTATAAAATGCTTCTGAACACTTCAGAAAAACAACTGATAAGCCATGTCTCTGCACAGACTTTGGGGTGAAGCTTAAAGGTACAATATGTAGTTTTCCAAAACAATAACAAAATATGTACTTTGCATTAAAAAAGCAAACATCACTATACCTATATTATATATATTTCTTAGTTGTGTACTTACATTATCCTAAATGTTTCCACCAACTTTCAAACCAAGAGAAATTTAATTTGAAGACACAGGACGTTTCATTTTGTCTTCCGTCAATGGCGTCATATAACCTTTGACTGCTTTAGTTGCTCTAAGTACCAGGCAACCGCCTAACATAACGTGAATAAAGTTGTAATATTTTTAACAATACGTCAATGAACATTTTTCTGCCAGAGACGCTAGATTGGAAGGTTGTCATTGACTTCAATAACAAATCCCATGATCCCAAGCTACTTCCCGACGTCATCCAAGTACATCTTTTGCTATTGTTTTGATTGAGAGACCCCTAGCGGCCAGAACCTACATATTGTACGTTTAATGATCTATTTAAAATGTCCAGATTGGGAACACTTGCTGTTGTTATAAACAGCGTCATTCCCAGATGGATTTATGGCACCCGCCGTTTTTAAGATGTTTATAGACATTGTACAGAATAAGATTTTAATATTTTACTTTTTGTTACGGTTGACATGTACACTGATTGTGATTGTCAGTTGTGACCTGCCCAGTACATCCCTTGGTTTTACAACAGGAAACTTAGAGTTACAATTAGTGTATTGTAATAGCGTTGTGTGCTTGTTAGGTTGCAGAGCGCGTGAAGCTGTCTAAAACCAGGTCTGAGTCTTCCTCCACCGAGAGGCCTGTCCTGGGCTCAGAGATCAGCAGCATTGGGGTAAGGATCAGCAGGACGTCTAACAGCTTTCAGAGTGAAATGGGTCAGACAGCAAGAAGGTGTTGTGATTTAGAGAGTGATAGTAGGTAGGGGAACATGTTCCTCTGACAGGCCAAAAACATGAGCAGCAGACATGTCAGGTGGTTCCTCCAATGGGGTGACAGACAATTTAATGGGTTCCTCCAATGGGGTGACAGACCTGGCATCTCACACAGCCTTTTGCTCCCAGGACCATTGCGGCCTCGGTGACAGTTAAGGTGACCTGCCTCCGTCCCTCACCCTGGGAACACAACCAGCTAAATAGCAGTCATTTATCACATTACTGTTTCGCTCCTCTGTGGAGGCTCGCTCTTCTCCTGCCTCCCCGTCTCTCCTCTCTACATCTTCTTGGTCTGTGGTAATTACAGGAAATCAATACTAACGATTCCAAGGCTTCCCCTTTCCTGAACATGCCACCAAATTTCTCCTCCTTGGTCAGAACCTGCCTAGTCTGAATGAGACGAGAGAGAGACTGTTGGCATTCCTGTGGGAATAGACTGAGACTGGTTATGGAAATGACTGTCCAATTGAAAACCTGTATTCGTCTGTTTTACCAAAGAGATTTTGTGGAATTGAAACTAACCTGTTTAGGAACACAACAGGATTGAGACAGTTTCTCTGTATTCACTCTGGTTTAAGAAAAGAGGAGGATCACTAACCCGCCCGCAGGCTGTTTGGCACATTTTACTTCCATTGTGTTATTCTGACATTGTGGTTTTTGGCCGCACCCTCAAAACATGTTTTGGAGCACTGCTTAATCCTATCCACCATGGATCAATAACAATATAACCACCATGAAGCCCTGTTGCTCATTTCCCAGGTGTCCAGTAATGTAGCAGAGCACCTGGCCCACTCCCTCCAGGACTGCTCTAATATCCAGGAGATATTCCAGACCCTGTACTCCCATGGCTCAGCCATCTCAGAGAACAAGATCAGGGAGTTTGAAGTGGAGACTGAGAGACTGAACAGGTGAGACTAGAACCTTTTCCATACTGTGGTCTTAGGACATGCCTAATCCATCCATGTCTAATACTGCTTCATGGGCTATTCAAGTGAAACACTACACCCCAGTCTGTTACTTTACTTAGATCTGTAAAATAATATTATCTAGCACGATGCAACACAGTTTGCTATGATATAGGCCTTGGTGTTTTTGGCAAAATATGACAAACCCCAGAGGTGCCTTATTGCTATTATAAAAAGGCTATCGGTCCAATTAAAACAGTACAAATAAATGTTGTTTTTATCCCATGGAATACGGTGTCATATGTCCTCCAATCAGTGTTCAGGGTGGGAATCGCCCCATTCATAATGTAAACTTTAGCACTGACATCCCCCCCTGGCCTCAGACTGTGGTCTAGTGATTCTAACCAGAGACTCTTCGTGAATGGCCCTTTAAGAAGGAGTCTCAGCCTATATGAATGAACTGATTCAGGTAATGGACCAGTGTTGTGTTCTGACATGCAGGTGCATTTATATGAAAGCTATTTCCTCCTTAAATTTCCCTTTCAGAAGTCTGTTTCAAGCTACTAATGTAGTAACTCTTCAAGCGATGTACTTTTAAGATCTTCTGGGAGTTTTCAGACTTTATGGTGTTTCCTTTTAATCCTGACTAGTTGGAAGTGTAATGTGGAGATGTGAGAGGTTTCAGTAGGAGACTTATGCGGTAATCCGTTGTAATTACTTTGCTTTTATCACTTCATTCCAGTCAGTTTCAGACCGAGTAGACTGGTTTAAAATGTTGTGAAACCCTGTTAGCCTGCTTTGTTGGCTATCTCTTAGCACAAATTGAAAGAATGTCACAGGATACTTGTTTCAGTTAATGTTTTTGTCTTCCAAAGAACCACTTTAAAGAACACATAAATATTTCACTAAAAATAAATCAATTTTCATACCTTAAATTTAAATAATGGCATTATCGGAAAATGTGAGGTGATGAATGTCATTCACAAAATCTTAAGGAATTTGTTTAAGGTTGTTATTTGGCCCATGTGTTTTATGGTATGTCCCATATGTTTAGCGTTAACATCCAGGCTGCTGACACACTCTTTTCTCTTCATTAACCTGAGAGCTTTATTGATGTCCTTGATTAGATGGATAGTTATGTGTCATTAGCTACTCTCACATCATCTGCCAATAAACCAAGGCTTTTTCAGTTGGGGGTGGTGGTCTAAACTATAGTTCATATGTCCCTTTGTCCCTTAACACTCACTTAAATTGTGATAGCTGAAGTGTGATGAGCAAAGGCACAAAATGGCTGCCAGGAAACACACAGGATGAATTAAATTGCTTGATGATGTGCTTAGAGGCCCAACGTGACCCAATGATGGTGATAATGGTGGGTGATAATGGTTATGTGTGTGTTTCAGTCGCATTGAGCACCTGAAGTCTCAGAACGACCTGCTGACCATCACGTTGGAGGAGTGTAAGGGTAATGCTGAAAGGATGAGCATGCTGGTGGGTAAATACGAGTCCAATGCCACTGCCCTACGACTGGCACTGCAGTACAGGTAGAGTAGACACAATCAATACACAACGCATTGCTAAACATGCTAAAACCTATTACACACATTCAGTACACACAGAATGCTAAACATGCTAAAACCTGTTACACAATCAATACACAACACAATACAAACATTCCAAAACATGTTAACACAATCAATACACAACCTAACGCAATGCTAAACATGCTAAAACCTGTTACACATTTAATACACAACGCAATGCTAAACATGATAAAACCTGTTTACACACAATCAATACACAACTTAACGCAATGCAAACATGCTAAAACCTGTTACACACAACCTACGCAATGCTAAACATGTTAAAAAATGTTACACAATGCCAATACACATTGTAAGACAATGCTAAAAATGCTATACCTGTTATACACATTCAAACTCATGCTTGTTTTCCACTGGAGAGGAAAATGTCAACAGGGTGAATGGATAAATGCATTCCACTCATAATAATTCTAATGTTGGCTTTGAATAACAAACACTGTATTAACGTGTAAACGTCATGCTACCTCATTTGAAACTTCCTCCAGGAATTATAATTAGGCATATCTCACTGAGGTCAGGGTCTCTTGTTGGTTGCATACAGTACCGGCTATTTGCATCTCATTAGCATTTGCATTCCCATAGCCAATCAAGTGTATTTTTGTGCAGGCCTTGGCCCCTCTCTGAAAAGGTGCCCTGAAGGTGCCTATTCAGAAAAGCTAAAACTGAGATAGATTATTTAGTTGCTAAATTGTATTTGTAATTAGTGTCATGCTAATCATTCATTAATGCCATTTCTACGCTGACGTTTTTCTGCCCTTTTTAAACGGCAGACCTTTTGCTCTTAAGCAAACTGAAATGGAAACAAATTAGCTTTTGTTTTCCCAAAAAGATCAGCCGTAAAGTTACTGTCGTATAGCTGTATTATTTCTGGCCGGGGCCTGTCATGTTGGGGTCCATATCAGCCTGCCCAGGCTTTGAGTTGGACAGTGGTGTCTTGCTCCAACATGCTCTTGCGATTCTTTGTGGTAGGTCAGATGCCTACAAACTCAATCTGGTTGCTGGCTGGCGAATGTGTTCTCCTCAAAGTGCATATGTATTGCCTTACTTCCTGTTTGAACGAGCAGTGTGAAAAGATGCGGAACGGATTTGCAAGATGCCTTGAAGAACGTGTCTGGATGTTGCACCCTTCCGGGCCTCGTGGAATAGCTGCGATGAAGGCCTGACGGTGAACACAAAGTGGGAAGTCCCGAAATGAAAACGAGATTCAAAATAAAAAACCAAAGTTGCATTATCAACATGTGATGTTGTGGTGGCTTTGTATGGAAATAGTGTGTGGGTTTCTCACAGCAGCTTTCTGCTGTAGGACGACATCTCAAGAAGATGGATTGCCTCAAAGCTACGTTATGAGCAGATGAGCAAACAGACGGAAAGATAGAGGAGACACAATTGAAACCTTGTGGACACCGAGGAGAATGATTAGTGTGGCCATTACAACAGGCTACACAAAACACTTGAATGGCACTCAAATGCATAATTAATATCACTCCAGTTTTGTGACAGGCATGTTCATAGAGATGAATACTCTTTGATTTATTCATAATACCATTGGTTTGAATGTGAAGCGTTTCTCCGAGGGACTATTGAATATCTAGTGGGTTTGGCCATCTGTGTTTGCATTGTAATTCACTAGAAGCACAAGGTAAAGACAGCGTTTGGAGCACAAGGATTGTCAGGAGCACGGTTGTCTGATTGGGGGTGGAACATTTCCCAGGCCTAAGGGATAATATCTCTAACATTTGGCTTCAGATAGAAACCAGCCCAGGACTGTTTTAACAGAAATAATCTCTTCTATCTTTCCTTACTCTTCTGACCAGTAATGCATGAATAATTCCTGGAAATTGACTTAAAATGAAATGTAGGTTACTGGTTATGTTTTAGGGTTATGTTTAAGATAAGGTTTTTGGTGTTAAAGTTACGTGGGGGGAAAAACGTATTTGTTATGGGAATAGTTTTTTTTTCATCCCCATATTGATGGATATTACTAAAGTGTGCGTGTGTGTGTGAATTAGAAACATGTTTCTTTATAAATAATTCTACCCCTAGCATCAAGACATAAGCACACACATTCAGATTAACCTCCGTACCTCCGTACCAGATTAACCTCTGTACCTTAGTTGTTTTTGTACTGTAAAGTTAACACTTAGTTACAACATCCCGCTGTCTCTGTATTTGTTTGGAGTGGTAGCTTTTTTCCTTGTGTGTAATCATTGGCTGATTAAACAATGTTGTTTTGCTAAAAAAAACTTCTTATGGAAGTCAGAGAATGGTGACTATACATAAATCAGCAGCTCCCAGTATTATTTTGAATGATTAATGAAAGTGCAGCACAAAGGAAGAATATGTGAATCCAATCAACCTCTATAGTCCTCCAGTGGACTACACAGTGGAGACGTGTGTACATATAGGTTTGGCTGATATGAATGTGTGCTTAGTTATTTAATGACCAGTGCCCATATTCACAAAAAATTTTAAGGCTAAAAGTAGCTCTTGCTGATTCAGGAGAAACTTAAGAATAAGGGGTGTGTCACTCCTAATTTTAGGACTCCTACATTTTTGGTCTATGAATATTTCACAAAGCATTTTATCGCTAAAACCAGCTCTTAAATCTGTGAAAAGTTAAGTGTCCTTAAGACACAAAGACCAAATCCCAAATTATCATAAAATGCTGGGCCTCCTAATAAAGGCAATTCATTTTTCTAAATATACATTACATGTCAATAGTCTGCGATACAGTAACATGTATAGCGAATTATATGTATATTTAAATTGTTATGTTCATTTTCTCTATGGCCTAATTACATTGGATTGACAATAAAACATTGTGGTCTAGTGTAGTTGAACATAATTGCCCTATATCCTGTGGCAGTTTGTCGCTTGAATTCTGCAATCTCTCCCTTAGATTTTTTTACAGTCATTGGTCCTGGATGGAATTTGGAAAGCCGCATATTTGCAGGCTTATTATATCATATTTCCAAGCATCTTTTTTTGATTTTCGAAGATATCCAAAATTCGAAATGTATCTTTAACAAAGTGTATATAGGCCTATGAACTGTAGTATTTAATAACTGTGTGCTAACTAATGTTGTTTCAGTGAACAGT
>JACXGM010010914.1:13042-25766 GCA_016801145.1 Umbra pygmaea | reverse complement strand
AACTTCAATACCAAAACTAACTTGGGCAAAGAATTGGACAATCAATATTGATTCGAGATTAAATATTTAATTATCTCACTTGTAATTAACGCAAAGTATCCGGATGATAAGTTTAACAGCAAGTAGATTTGCGCCAAGACGAATGAACATGTTCAAAATATTAAGGGTGACATTTAAGGGATAATGTATTGTATTAATTTATAGGAAACTTATTACACATATTTTTATTTTTACCACAGAAATAATTTCAGGGACATAAAATATTGCATGTGATTAGAGTCTGCAGATCCTTAAAGTCTTTTAAACAGCCTTGATATCGTTTTCCAGAATTTACGGTCTAAAACTGTCTTTGAGTCTTAAATCTCATTTTCTAAGGTCTTAAACAATTGCGGCAGTCATGCTATTTTGTTCCATTGTATTTTGTCGAAAGAAGCCATAAAGGCTTTCTCTGTGCAACATTTTAGTTAGCAACAGCCAGACAGTAATAGCTGATTGCGGGAGCTTCATGAGTTCACAGCAACACACTTTGTTCGTTAGTTAGCTTAATTAGTTTGAGTCTTGTATATATTTAATATACTTCGCTAATATAGAAAATTATTTTATTTGTGTCCTTACATTTTTGTTTACTAAAACGTATTACTTGTAATCAGTACCTATTAGATTGCGCATTTTTTTGCATACCGCAAAGCAACGATAACAACCCACTCTCATTAAGCAGTTAATCTCCACGTTCTCGGTCTGTTTCATTAGCGCAAGTGTAGTGGGGCAATGTATTACTTTGGAACATTTCTTTCTACTGACTCAAGAGCCAGGCATCGTGGAGTTACTTTTATTCAGTAGTTTGTTTGAACTGGCCGCGATGCTACAGCAGAGTTAAGCACAGTCTATCGTGTGCACATAAAAATGCAGCTGGCAAAATAGAACACAAGATACGTTTAGACGTGTTAATTTTTTTCATATAATGAATATAAATAACTTGCATAAATAATTCAAAGACATTGCTCTCTAACCAAATCCAAACATTCAAACGATATGTGTGCTGGTCTTCCTCAACAAAGTCAGACAATGCATTCCAACGCAAGCTACTCTCAGTACACATCTGTCGCTTGCGTTATCCGAAAAAAATCTTCACTAACACACGGTCCACTCCATTCCTTCATCTGAGAGATTGAAAACAGCAGGCAATGGGAACCATCCACAGAGATAGTCACATTATCCTGGCACAGTATTCAAGCCATCATGTAAATTAACGCCTATAAGGCAAAAAATATTCATGCCAGCAACTGGTAATCTACTAAATATCAAAAATAGGACTATTTTTTGGTATATATATAGTTTATTGATGATAATCGGTTTGCCATTAAAATAAATCAAATGATTAGTAATGAATGTAATATGTGTGTTACATGAATATGCCATTACAGAGTCAAATTCAGAGCATAGGTGAAAAATAATCCCGTTAACTAGACCTTTCGTTTCCTTCAGCAGATGGTAAAGCTATTCCCTAATTCTACCAAGATTCTGTCATCAATTTATGGGGAATTCATAATGATATCACATCGGATAGTAGGCTTTAGTATTAAATGGTAGACTATAGTAAAATAAAAAGTGCTTAGAGTTGCTAAATGTATTTGTAGTTTGTTGATTTCCAAGTATAAAACTTGTTGAAATGTTTTCAGTGTGTGTATCCTTTTTTTTACATTTCCATCTCATTTTAACAAAACCGTGATAATATTGATAACCGTGATAACTTTGGTCACTATAATCGTGATATGAAAATTTCATACCGTCCCATATCTAATGTGTGGATCAATTTCCTCTCAAATTACAAAGATTTTCATAGAAATGCCATCCCAATGCAAAAAGAAATTTCATTGTGGATCATATGAATAATATAAAAATACATGTTCTAAAGCAGGGGTGTCCAAACCCTTTCATGGAGGGCCTAGTGTATGCTGGTTTTTGGTCTTTCCCTTCAATTAGAGCATAATTAGGACACAGACTGCCAGGTGAGGGGAGATCCTAACCAATTAGTGAGCTACTCCATCAGCCTTGTACAAGGTAAAAACGAAAACCTGCATACACTAGGCCCTCCATGGAAGGGTTTGGACACCCCTGTTCTAAAGCTATTGAAAACTGGTCACTGAAAGAGGAAATAGTTCATCTTCACTCCATGAAATTCTACACCGTGTACCTTTAAGACACCTTTGAAAATGTAATTATTTTCTGCTAATCTCAAAAATACTTCTGGAAAAAAGTCAACTTAACCTTGTGCCATGCTTAGCACAGCACAGAGCTGTTGGTAATGTCTATACTATTTTTTGACAGTTGTCATGTGCGACTGTGGATGTTTGACATCAAAGTGATTTAAATATTAATAAAGGATAAAGAACATACATGTAGAATAGGAGGGAAAAAAGTCTAAAACTAGCAGATTACCTGTCAAGATAATAATGGATAAAATAATTGACAGGCTATTCAAGTGTGTGAAAAAACTTGAAATAGCCATGAAATACCAGCAAATCCAACACGTCTTATTCATGATCACCCCTGATGGCAGTCTGCTGCATTACATCCACACACACACACCACACAGACTCATCCCTTATATGGCACATGCCAGATGCCACACAGTCCACTACACAGCTGATCCAAACCCTTACATACCTCCCTGGTGGTCTAGTGGTTAGGATTCGGCGCTCTCACCGCCGCGGCCTGGGTTCGATTCCCGGTCAGGGAACTTACTTTTTAAAATCTTACTAGAATGCACAACAACCCAGGCTTACTGTCCACAGTACTACATCCACTGCTGTCCAGATCAAATGTACACTGTTTATTACTTCTCGTATCATGCCTCCAAGTGGCATGGAGAAGAAAACAGCAAAATTTCCACCAGACAAACACCTTCTCCACCACTAGAGTGTGTTAGTGTACAAACAGCTCACTCTGGTGGTAGACTGGTTTACCACATTTAAGTCCCCGCTCCTTTACCATGAAATTCTATTAGACATATATTCAGGGTCTTCTTACAGAGTTTCCTGGTGGTCTAGTGGTTAGGATTCGGCGCTCTCACCACCTCAGGTTCGATTCCCGGTCTGGGAACACAGTTTAATTCCTCTGAGAATGTCCTGTCACAAACTATGACAAATAGAGGAACCAGGAATAGACCATAATATTAAAAAAAATCTAATCAGAGTAAAGCAACACAACCTGTATCAGGGCCCTATGCTGTCATTATTAACGAGGAGCATGTGTGAACATAAGTTGACAAATCTAGGGGCACAAAACTACATTTAATGCTAAAATTACCTTGTTGAGGTAGATTTTACATTTTCTCTAGTGTTGAAAATTACTGTATTTTAACGCATAAAGCAAGCACCCGCAATTAATGCGCATATATCTTTAAAAAAATATATCATTGCACGCACCCTCACAAAGCAGCATCATTTTTGTAGAACTGTGACACTTAACCTCCCCTCGCCCAGACGTGCATTTATGGGCACTCAGCTAGTCATTGTGTTACAAATGTTAAACAATCAACCCCACACTTGCCGATTAGATTAATCCAGCTATTCACAAAGTGGGGTACCCGCATTAATGTTAGTGGGTATACAAAAAAAACTTGTTGTTCCACATGCATTTCAATATTCAAATTGGCTTATACATTTTTCTTGTGTGAATAGTCCAGTCTAACTAGCAAAACTAACCACCAACTAGTGTCTGTATAAATAATACCAAATAATTGGCATCCAACCAGATCAACTATAATTGTTTGTTTTTAATGAGTACATGAGAATAGACATGTATGTAACGCTAAGTACAATAATGTTCAAAAAGGAAGAACAACAATATACAGTAGATCACATACCCACTGATATACATAATAAGCTTATATTACCACCCAAATCTCTCGCATTTAAAAAAATAATTTAGGTCTATTGGATAGACTAACTTTTACACCTTGCTGTGCAGAATTCAACATACGTGGTGTCATTACTTTTCTTCCCAGGCTGCAATCACTTATTTACTGACATATTACCTAGAGAGCCTAACTGAAATTGGAACGAGTGGTTCTATAAAGATTTTTCTTTTCATCAGAAGCCACTGTCAGATTTCTGTATCAGGTGGACCTAAGTCACATAACACACAACTACAATAATGTATCAATAAATAACAGTTACACTATTAACAAGTAACAACAAAATGAATGTTGACTTGGTATGCTAACTAAACCAGCTTCAAACTTTTGAGTTCTTTTGCAGAAAACTGACCATATTTGATTATCAAATATGCCAACATATTTTGGGTGTTTTTACATTTCAGCTGCCCGTTTTGTTATTAGGCTATATTCGTCCTTCTTTTACGTAGCACCTACACGTTTCATTTCATCGCCGGTTCATGCGAGAACCTTCCATACATTCAGAGATGCCACGAGTGAGTGTAATCGATTACTTTTCTGGGTTGGGCTGAATTCACAACTTATGGGAAGTTCCCAACAAAAGTTGTGAATTCAGCCCAACCCAGAAAAGTAATCGATTACACTAAATTGTGGCATCTCTGCATACATTCCATAGCATTCAAAATTATATTCTAATGTTCACGGTTAAGGTTAGCCATGTGGTTACATAGGTTAAACGACAATTTTGGTGCAAAATTAACCTAGGGGGTAGCAACTCGACCGTTCTTTGGAATATGTTTTTATGCTAATCAAATGTAACCAGTTTTAGTGCAAACTGATAACTACCTTACAATGCTAGTTGTGAGGGCATGGATGAAGTAAAAAAAGAAATCTATATTTTATACCACTAACAAGGCTTAAAATACCACCAGACTTCCACAGTAGCATTATGAGGGTCCCTACATGCAAACCAAAGCATTAAGGACTTTGTAATGTACAGACAGTGTATTAAAAAGATAGTTTAAAAGACAGTACCGTTCGCATATACAGGCAGACGACATCTTGGGAAAACAATCTCGACCAGTCGAACCACAAACATTGTGCTATGTGAGCTTCCCATGGCAAGAGGTTTCTCGGTCATTCATGCAGATCAATGAGCAAGACTTACAGCTAGCGATGTGAACTAAAATAAAACACAATTTGCTCACAGTTCAGCTCACGTAGCACCAGATCTGTGCCTCGATACACTCTGAGATCTACAGCCAATTCCTTGGACTTCATGGCTTGTTTTGTGCTCTGACATGCACTGTTAACTGTGGGATCTTATTTAGACAGGTGTATGCCTTTCCAAGTCATGTCCAATCAACTGAATTTACCATAGGGGGCTCCCAATCAGGTTGTGGAAACAGTGATGATCGGTGGAAACAGGATGCACCTGAGCTCAATTTTGAGTGTCATGACAAAGGCTGTTAATACTTATGTAGACATGCTTTTTTCATTTTTATTTGGTGTTTAAATCTTTATTAAGATTTCAAAACACACTTCTTTCAATATGTCATTATTGGGTATTGTTTGTAGAATTTTAAGGGAAATTACACATAAACCTTTGAATAATGAATGGTGTGGAAAGCAATAAAACAATAAAGTAAACAGACCTTGGGGGGTGTCATTGACACAACTGGGGCCTCATGTATCAAGCTTGCATTTAAACAATCCTACATTTGTACTTACTAAGAGAAGAAAGTACGTTTGCAAAAAAAATGAGATTCATCAAACCCTATGACCGTTTTAAGCACACCGGTAGGAAATCCCAATTGATAAATACAGATTTTTCTTATCGTCAGTGCTCGTGCACAGCCTCTACGATTTGCATATCTACTAGGGCTGCAACAAAATCTCACGATTATTACAATGATTAGTCGACTAATCGTCTTTTTTTTCAACAATTAATCAGTAGGCTTTGAACGATAATTCATTTTGGCAATTTGTTAAAACATTGAGTTATACCTATTCTTACTAATAAAATAAAACCACAAAATCACTTCAGCTTTAAAAAAGAAAAAAAAAGTTTTTTGCACTTTGAGCCAACCTCTTTTTGTCCAATTTTGTCCAATTCAAATCACAAATGCTCTCTAAGCATTGTTATACTCATTTTGTTGCTTTAAATCTAAATAAAAATAAAAATAAACAAAAAATAAATACAATAATTCCTCCTCAAAAGAAAGTCATTAATATACCCACTGCTGTAGAACTGAAACAGAAAAAGGGGCATTTGGTTCAGGACACATTGGCTAAAATATTAATCTACAAACAATTATTATAACTATCTATCTAAATGTGTCTCATTACATTATTGTCGTATAAACTGAACTGTCTAACTGCTGTCTGCAGACATGTTGTTAGTATGCGTGAAATACTGAGTAATTCGTTTATATCAACTGGTGTCGCTTACTGGCCATTTTGCTTAGTTCCAGCTGGAGCACACTCACGTCTCACCGTTTATCTCCTCTCGTGACGGGATGTTTCCTTTTTAATTGTTCCAGCATGCATGTTGTGCTCCCATGGAAAGCAAGTTCTGCCTATCACATATTACAGATGACAGCATTTTTAGTTTGAACTTTATTGAAACTTTCCCAGACGTGACTTGTTCTGCTCCGTTTACACACTGACATTTTAGTGCTGTTTTCTTCTATTGGATTGCATACGGGAGGGCTGCATTACAGTCTAGCGCTACAGCGCAGCAGTGGTCAAATCACGTTATTGCAGGCACTTAAAATAGGTCCTATGAGATCAAGTGACTTGCCGACAACAAAAATATTGGTTGACAATTTTTTATTGTCGACGTTATCGATAATGTCGACTAATCGTTTCAGCACTAATATCTACAAACCCCTAATTACCCAAATATTCAGATTTCTCTTAAACTTGTGGGAAACATAAGCTACGATGAGGTTCATGAAATCTACGACACAATCCAAATTTCCGAGCTTGACAGAAGTTGCCATGTAGTGTAACATGATGAGTGCATGATTTATTTATCACACTCTAGTTACTTGCTTGACCGCTAAAAAGTAAAACTTTGCTAAGGAGAGGAGAGGGTGTATTGCACGTCCAGTGGTGTAAAAAGTACTTGAATTCCATACTTAAGTAAAAGTACAGATATAGATTTTAAAAGTGACTTTAGTAAAAGCAAAAGTCACCCATAAGGAAACTACTTAAGTAAAAGTCCTAAAGTAGCTCATCTTAAATGTACTTAAGTATCAAAAGTATTAAAAGTAAAAGTACAAAAGTACAAAGAGTTGAAAAAAGACAATTGTTTTCTCTCTCTCCAAGCTTTATATATTGTCTCCCTACATCACATTTAACATGAACCATCCCTTTGAACTTTAACTTATACCTAAGCTGCGCTTAGGTACATATTACCTATATACCATACCACTTCAAAGTAGTCAAGCCATAATCTGAACCCAAATGTTTGGGGAAATATTTCATAAACCTTTGTAGGACAGTGGTTCTCAAACATCTTAGGTGCCACCAGCCAGTCCATGTACTTAAACTATAACTTGGCGAGCACACCGAATTCAACTACTAATCAACACGTCAGACATTAGTGAATCTGATCTGATAGTTCGGGGCTACAGCTATACTTCGTAAACACATCTGGGAGGGCATGGCCATTCACAGAACTTTTAAACTGCATGTGCTGAAATGAGAAAAACAAAGGCACCCAAACACAAACAAAACAAATTGCAACCATGACACAGACTATTTGAGAATTGTTATTATTTTGATTATTTAGTTGACCTACAACATCATTATATTATGATAGCCTATATAAAATGATTTAAGTTGTACTTGGTTAACCAATGAAGTCTACAAGTATATTATTTAATTCATGTTTCATATGATTTTGATTTATTAACATTATCTATGTGTCATTGAAAGAAGCGAAACATGCCACAATCTAATGTTAAGTATTTCACAAATCAATTTTGGACCAAATTAAATTGCTTATCAGCAATAAGCAAATCAACAAAATAGGGAAATTCAATTATGCCTTAAAGTACTATAGTAGTATAGTATATCTGATGTAATATCGTTCCCAATTTCCCTGAATATGTTGCCTGAAACTTGTTGTCAACAATAGACATAATACCAAACATACAGCAACACAGTTATCAAAAAGGCTAGCTAGAAAGGATGGTTTTCAACATAGCCCTTTATAATCTAACATCCTTATCATGGAACACAAATCTAATATTACATTTAATGCTAATACATTATGATGTAAAGGCAAACAATGTATTGCCACTAAACAACATTATTAGGTCTGTGATATTTAGCTGACTGCTGGAAAGCAAACAAATGCATTGTTTCACTTCGGCCAACCTAAAATTAACTGCAGGCTGCTTGGAAAGTTAGCAAGTAGATACTACCTTCATGGGTGACTCCGGGATGGAAGAAGGGATGGACTACCTACTGGGTTCAGTCGGGCAGAAATTTTTATCTCGATATGTCACTCTGATTGGCGCAGGCTGTTCCAATGCGCGCTGCACATTTTCAGTTTATTATATAACATAATATTATTCATACATCATTCTTGCCGTCCACACAGCTGCGCTTAGAATGTGGATAGGCTACAATGTTGTAAAATAATTGATAAACTGTAGCGTATACCACCACTGAACTGCTTGGATACTTACAGTATCTTTAGGAAAAACATCACTTACACTTAAATGAGGGGAAAAGGTGTAACCAATCGTGACTACTGAAAGAAAACAAGTTTATAAAAAAGCGTATACTTCCGTATACTTGGGACGAAGTAAAAGTATCAATTGTTGTAATAAAATGTAGTGAAGTAAAAGTACAAAGTTGGCAGACAGATACATACTCAAGTAAAGTACAGATACACAAAAAATATTATTATATTATATATATTAAGTTTTAATACTTAGTTACTTTACACCACTGTGCACGTCTATAATTAAACAAGTTACAGTAGTTTAAATTACTATCTTGTCTCCCTTTCTAGATTTCTCTCAGCTGTAAATTTTTATTTCAGATCTGAAATAAGGAGAATATATCTCAGTGCCATTCCATATTAGTAGAATATAATCTATACATATTTTCCAAAGAACAACATGGTAATATGGATTTTTTTAAACAACATACATCTTATCCCAGTGTTTCATGAATAGAGCAATAGGGCGAAAGCTGCACCCATCACCATAACCATGAAAAAGCCTAAATAAATCAATTAATTAAGCATGTGAATATATATGCAAACACTAATTTGTACTAGTAAATAAAATGTTTGCAAATTATTTTCTCTTAGGCACTGTTTTCTCTCAGTATACCTAGGTAATAAAACATTTTTTTCCAGAAATTCATTAACACATTTACCAAAGTTAAGATCTCTTAATTGTATTTTTTCTGGCCCAAGATCCTAAATGAATTGGAATAGCCATGGCAAACTCAATCCAGGAAATCCAACATGAATGACAACAGCAGTCTGCTAAACTACACCCCCACACACATAAGACTCCTCCCTTGAATGGCACATACCAAATGCCACAAAGTCCACTACACAGCTGATTCATTCCTGAACAACTCCCTGGTGGTCTAGTGGTTAGGATTCGGCGCTCTCACCGCCGCGGCCCGGGTTCGATTCCCAGTCAGGGAACACATTTTAGAAGGCATTGTTATGCATAGTATTTCAAATTAGTATTTAAAGGTCCTGAAATTTAGCCTGGAAAAATCCAGAACCAAATCCGGAGGAGATATGGGTCTGGCATCGAATAATGAAAATGACCCAACTCGAGGGGCGGCACCAAGCATGCATTTGAAAATCTTAAGGTACGCAATTGGATAACACTACGACCAATCACCAGTGGTTTTTCGCTAAGCCCCTATGGCGGAGCTAACTGGTAGATAAAACTATTGCCGTATAAGGTCGCAAAACATCGAAAACGTCATTTTATAAAAAAGGAACGATTCGAGCGCCGTCTTCTGTTCCTCTTTTAGTAAAAAGCCAAGTCTAACTCGTTCATTGTAGTGGCCAAAGTCGTTTTAAACAACTGGTGTTAATCCATAGCGATCTTACAATGTTTACTAATGACTTCAAGGTCGCAGCGCTGTCATGTCGTCATCTGTTTAACACACCTCTGTCACGCCTATATCAGACACACCGATGTGATTGGTGCAGCTCGGCTACAAGGGCATAGTTAATGAGCAGAATTACTCTGTGCCAGAGTAACTTGCTGAGCAAATTCAAATTGTGCTCTCGCGAGAACTCTGGATTTCCAGGGTACCTGAAACTATGAAGCTCCAAACTTTTCCCACTTTCATTTGCTGGGATTTATGAAGCAGTATCGGAGCATGTACCAGTGCAGCATGTCACTGTATGCGTGGATTGATTTCCTGTCAAATTACAATGTTTTGTTCATAGAATTCCCATCCAAATGCACATTATCTTGTGGAGATACAAAAAACATTAAGATACCTGTTCTAAAGCTTTTTGAAGCTGGTCACTGAAAGAGAAAATACCGTAATTCCTCAAATAAAAACTGGTAGTTAATTAAACGCCGGGCCTCTGATAGTGGCCGGGGGCGTGGTCAACATGGACAATTAAAGGCTGGTCTTAAATAAATGCCGGGGGAATATTACGTGTGCATAATCTCCTATAGGTGCCTTTCATATAATGTGCATTCCAGTTAAGCGTAATGTACATTTCTATCACTTTAATAGATTCAACAATATAATAATGCTATTTTCGGATTATGGTACTTCTGCTCCTGCGAGCTGCCGCTCCGTAGGTTTTTGTTCCAAACCTAAATTTAGCACAAGTGACGCTACTCACTACCAGTTTGAAACGCTAACTCCGGGTAGTCGCAACTCGGGTTAGGTGGAACATTTACGGAATGCCAGCTCGCGGGAGCAGGAAATAGTATCGCTAAGTATAATTGTCCTACTGGTATTTCAGTCGATGAGGCTGTATGTTTTACTCAGCTTGGTGTTGTTGGTATTAACGTGCAGGTAGATGGCATTAACTACATTGGAAATAACATGCCAATTCAGTGCAAGAGATTGAATCTTCAACAACTTTTTTTCAACTACGTATTGGATTTCGAACGGTTACAAGAAGTGTTGAGATTGCGATAACAACGTAATGCAGCAATAAAAGGCAAACTGGAACAAGGATTTACACAAAAATATAGCCAATTATACTTATCAAACAGAGGGAATCAGAAATAAAGGCCTGCCTCTAACAAAAGCCTGCTTCAAATAAAAGCTGGTTGCCTTCTGCAGTAGAGCCAAATAAAGGCCCCGGTCTTTATTTGAGGAATTACGGTAATGCAGTTTTCACTGACATTCCACACAGTGTAATTTAAAACACCTTGTCTCCACTTCGGCAACAGTATCCACAACCTAACAAAGTCTGATTGGAAATGTAATTAATTTCTGCTAATCCTAATAATACTTCAGCACATTTTTCATGTCTAAATAGTAATATGCTGTGTTTTCTAATACAGCTCTGATCTTTCATCTCATATTTACTATACATAACAAAACACTAGCCTAATACAGATTAAACAGGCTACTCAAACCCATGTAATAACCCATGTAGCACACACACACACACACACACACACACGTACATCAGATAATCCATGGTAGATGGATAATAGATTAGGTAAATATCTATCTAACATGGATTATCTGATGTGAGAGAGTGAGAGAGAGGGACAACGGCAGAGATGGCAGGGGTGAGTCACAGAACTGGCTAATTGGTTGAGTCTGCTGAAGGCATTTTGCGGCTAGCTTGCGTTTCTCCACTCTGGCGTGATTCCAGCCTCGTACCTGGAGCTGTGTACCGCTTGTAATCAACAGTGGATATCGCTGTGATCTAGCCACGTCTCGTTAAAAGTACACTTTCCCATTTTCCACAAGTAGGCCTAGCCGAACTTTAACAAACTCTGAGGAGACGCAGATGTATTTTGTGGGCAGGTATTGGATTTATCCCAGGATTTGTAGTTTTATCACCGCGTAGGTACTGAAGTGTACCAACATCAATATCCCCCAGAAAGAACAACAACACAATGAACCAACGTTTTGAGGGAAGCGTTCTGCTGGCTTTGATACTGTTGCACCTTAAAAAGTGTCAATGTGCAACGCAAAATACACCTCCTAATTAACATCGACATTCAATACTCATGACTCTGCTTTGTAGGCTATGACTCGATAATTTTTATTTCTGCGGCCGGCGTTTCTGGAAATGAACAAGGGTAAAATCTTTTTTAGACCTGACTAATTGAAATTTAAGGCCTCGGATGAAAATTTGGAAGTTTTTAAGATGTTTTAAGTGCTTAACTTTAACGTTAAGAATTTTAGACTTTTAAAGACTTTTTAAGTACCAGCGGGAACCCTGCTTGTGTCACATTTAGCACAGCACAATTCACAGGTGTTGGCAATGTCTATACTGATATATTTTTGACAGTTGTCATGTGCGACTGTGGATGTTTGACATCAAAGTGATTTAAATATTAAATAAGGATAAAGAGCAAAAATTTAGAATCGGAGGGAAAAAAAGTCAAACTAGCAGATTACCTTTCAAGTTCACAGGACCTTTACCTCTGAATTAATGGATGAAATACCTTGAAATGGCCATGAAATACCAGCAAATCCAACACGTCTTATTCATGATCACCCCTGACGGCAGTCTGCTGCATTACACACACACACACACACACACACACACACACACACACACACACACACACACACACACACACACACACACACACACACACACACACACACACACAC